>OY783216.1:10805443-11064750 GCA_963678705.1 Panorpa germanica | reverse complement strand
ATACACGTAAATCGTACTATTGAGTAGAGATTTTTTTTAATGATTACACTATACATTCTATTATTTCTAAAAGCATTAATCTTTGTATTTATCAAAACATAGTATTCAATTCGAATCACTTATTCATCAGTTTCTGTCTTTTTGATGGTATTTCTTGATCGTTAGATTCGACAGGCCTTTCTGATTCTAGTAGATCTTCGACATCTTCAAGACCATCACCATCTTCGTCTCTAACATTATTTTCGGTCTGCATTGGTTCTTCATCCGCAATTTCATCTGAATCATTAACTTCCTCGTAGATTTTTTTCTCCACATTGGCGCATTGTTCAGAACCATCACAATTTGAGCATAAATTTGTGCATTTTAAACCATGTTTTCGGCAGCCACATTTTAAACTATTACATCCAGTTTCACAGCTGCAGCAAATAGTTTTCAGCAATTTTTCCGGAATTAATTCCATTTCTGTAAATTTGGGCATAATTCCATGTTGATGTTGCTTCCAGCCCCAATCTGTTGCTGTCAATTCATTACCCAGCCACGTTTGAAGCTGATAATATGCCCTGTAACAATGTTGTTCTGCTGCACCTTCTGTGGGTGGGAGATTTGCCAATATGAAAGATGATTTAATTTTTGCCAATTGAAATTTTTGAAATCTTAATTGATTCAGTGATATATTATCCTTTTTACATTTATAAATAGATTTAATTAATTTCAATCCATTTTTTTTATATCTTCTTTGTTTACATATTTTTTAAAAAAAATATTAGCCAAATTTGACAAATTTTGATTGTCTAATAATGAATTTACGATAGTTTTCTTTCCTTTTCCGGCAAATCCAGATGTTGTGTCGCAACCAGAAAAACAATGCAGAAATGCAACTATGTTTTTGACGGATTCACACTTGAAACTATTAGACGTGAAAAAAAGATCTTTTATATTTCCAGAACCGGGCTTGAGGAAATAAATTTTATGATTATTAGAATTTAATTGATTCAAAAGGACCAAAAGATCAATATCTTGTCCTACAACAATGACAGTTTTATTAGTATCTTTGGCAATTTCTATCGAGGTCTTAATAATGTCAGCATCAGCATCTTCTTTAGCTTGTTTACAGGAAAATCCTTTTGACTGTAATACTTGCATTAACGATTTTATTATTTTGTCTTTGTTTTTCTCATTAGATAAAAATTTTTCTTGCAAAAATGATATTTTTGTATGGTTTTGATAATTCAACTCTGGAATATTGTCTGACGTCTTTCTACGACTACGTTCTCCTTTTTTAGTTGAATGAACTGCTGGTACTGTTGACACAGTAATTGATTTTTCAATTTCAGGATACCCATCAAAAACTATACAGCTGTCTGCTGCGTAATGTTTTTCTACATAGCGTAAATATATATTCATGATCTCTTCCAACGTTTCATTTTTTTGCCAAATTACTTTGTGTAGTAAAAATCCACCGTCGACGAGATGCACAATGCCGTCAAAATGCGTTGGTCTATTCGTACTCACAAATAATTCGTAGAGCTGAGATTTAACGTTTTTTCTGTAGCCATTTTCGGTAAAAAGAGATAATGGAAAAGGTGCAAGCTCGTATTGTAAATAAGTTTCCATATCTTTTTTACTGTCGATCGTTAGAGATATTCTTTGAAATATCAATAACGGATCAATTGCTATAATATCTCCGTTTACTTTAACAGAAGATTGGACCGTTTTTAGAGACAAGACTTCTCTCAGGTATATAGGTATAATTTTAAAATAGCAATAAATAGGCATCTACGTATATAATTTAAAGAAAATTCGACAATTTTCTCAAAATTTTGTAGATGTCATATTAAATATTAACTTTATTAACTTATTTAGTTGTTAATTATAGTAGTACATTTCGACTTGCAATTTTTTGTTTATTAATCTAACATGGTCCCTAACGTTTTTCGAGTAATTAAAGTAAAAATTTTAATGAATACCTCAAAATTGTACATAAAGATTAAAAAAAGAATTTCGAATTTTAGTATTTTTCGTTTCTTTGCATTTTCTGAAAAATTTTTCCATAGTAATGTATATTTTTTTTTACACCATCAGAAAATAGAGATTTCAACGAACAAAAAGCCCACCGACTGTTTTGAAAAATCAGATATTTTGACGTGAGAATTTTCGATTGAAAATTAGGGTTTTTTTTTCGATATCGAGTCAAAATAGGGTGAAAAAATTAATATTTTAAATCTTCAAAATTCCAGTGTGTTTGGGACATAAAGAGGTAAGTTTTCACCAAATATCATGAAAAAAAAAATTTTTTTGTAAAAGATATAAATAAAAAATCAAAAATGTGGTTTTTTGGATTTTTTACATGAATTTTGAGGTTATGGAGTAAAAGTGTAGATACAAAAGTTGTAGATCTTTTTATTATCTACAACTTTGCCATTTAACTTTTTTCGATAGGACTTGTAGTTTTGCCGGAAATCGAGATTTACCGATTTTAACCCTTAAAACCTCACCCCCTACCCCTTCCCAACCTCAGATCGACTGTAATTTATTTTTCCTTTCATTTTAGTGGTATTCCCTTCCATTTCCAATAGGTTTCATTCTACTTTAATTTTTTTATGTTTTTAATTATTTTTGACGGCTTCTACCCTGGTCTAAAACATTATTTTTTCAATATAAACTTAAAACACCACCAACATTTGCACCATCTATGATCTATATGCAATTGTCTTAAAATTCTAATTTAAAATGATAGATGTGCCTATCATTTTATTATCCTTCCTGTTACCCCCACAATAAGACTGGTTTTCGTTTACCTAAATTTGTTTATCATATTACCTCGTTCATTATTTGTTTTATTACAAGACAATCACTCCACTACATTACTACAATATATATATACATCAATATATATTATTTTACCTACTAACCTTAATACTTGTCCGCTTTAATTCCAAAACTACCTCAACTATATATAAATATTTTATCCTTCTACAAAATAAAAATAATTCCTGTTAAAACTACCTACCTATACTTAAGTTATCCATTATCAATTTTTTAAACTTAAATGGGTGCAGAAGCCAAACAAGGAATACGCAAAAGAATTGTTAGTCTCTGAAGTACGGAAAATAAAACAAGAAGATATGAAAACTGTATGTTTTCATATCTTTTTGTTCATGTATGTATGTAAGAAAAAGGAAAACAACGGATGACTTGGACTCTTCGACAGCCTGTAACACAACCATAGAACTGGAAACATTGCAGTATTTAAAAGACTAAAATACTAACATAGATTCTTTAATTAATTATCCAACATAAAGAAAATATTTTTAAAATGCAACACCTTTGTGCCAAGTTCTTCCCCAGTAGAACGTCTCTTTTCGTTTGGTGAAATGATAATGAGACCTCATCGACGAAAAATGAAAGATAAATTATTTGAACAAATAGTGGTATTAAAATCCATGACAAAATAACATATAAATTCTCATAATTTTATAAAATTCAACATAAACAGTATTTTATTTTCTCAAAAGTATTTTTAAAATACGTATTTTGTGATTAAATACTAACATGAAATTTATTTTGTATTTGAAATAGGAAAATAACGAGGTATTTGCATTTTGTATTTAAATGCTTTTGAAAAGCATTTGTGCACATCTCTGGTTACTACTTACAACTATTATCTCTGCTTACAACTTGTTCGAATAATCCATAAAGTTATGATACTACAACTACGAAAAGTTTGTTATAGAATGTCCAGCCCCTGATTGTAAACAATAAAAATTAGATCGTCTACTTATTGAAGTCCGTGGCGTCTAAAGATATATAAAAATTCAAAAAAGGAAAACATACATTTATTTCAATCAAAAATTAGTCCACAAGTCCATTCCAGATTCATTTTGATGCTCATTTCTAAAAAGCGTCGTCTTTTTATATTCCTTTAAAATTATTTTTCTTTGGTGTTGTGATTTTCCTAAAAATATTCTTCTAAAATTGCTGCAAATCGGTTATCCAACGTGCACAGAGAGAGAGAGGTATAGTCTGTATTGTATTTGTTCACTGTTTACATAAAATAAATATAAAAAAGTTCTACAGTTAAGCATCTTTCGCAAAATTTTAAGGACCACAAGTGGCATCAAATTTAATTTTTCGAATTTCAATAAACCTTAACTTTTCATAAAGACGCAGCGCTAATCCGGTACGGGCTCCTACCAACGCCTACTAAATATTAGTAAACTGATACAGTGATCATTCAGGATTAAATATTATGTTCCTCACTTTTAGGTATCATTCCCACCGTTTCAGCTTTTAAAACTATGCATCGTTTTAATACTTGTAGTTATTACTATCTTTATACTTCACAACCTGAATTTTATATTTAAGTTTAAAAAAATTAAAACTAAAACTCAGTACCTGAGAATATCTAGGATCTAATCGTTGCCTTATATTAAATTAATACTATTTTTATGTGTGAGCATAATTATTTGAAATGAAATTTATTTATACACAATATGCTAATAACCCATACAAACAAAATGCCACATCGTTCGAAAGTAGAAGACTACAGATTACTATTCCCAAACTTAATCTTCAAAGGAAAAGTTGACTATACTAAAGATACATTTACATTTTATACAAATATATTTATTAGCAGTTGCAACTTTAATTTTGGTTATCATAGAAGACTTTAATTTTGGTTATTTAAACAAATTCTTTTGAATTTTGAATTTATTATTTAGGATTATTCTGACTGCGCTAAGTTTACATATATATTTTAACCTTATAAGACTTACAATTCTAGAAAAAAAGTAAATATATGTAGAAAGAAATATTTTGATTTCTTTATGTCGATATTTTAGATCTTACGTTCTACTATGCATTGAGAAATAGGAGTAACTTTGTTGTTGCTATGCAGGATGAAATGTCGAGAGTATATTTCAAACCACAGTTTTATAAATTACATAGGTATATTAAATGTTCAAAACCCCCTACGCCCATGGTGATTTGGTTTAAAAAATATATTAAGGTATCATATATATAAAACTGATTAATTATACCATACAGATGTTACGTTATTATTTTAACGAACAATTTTTAATCTTATAGTTCGCGGGATAATGCAATAACATATTATATCCAATGCGCAAAGCTAAACATTTTATATGTACACGTGACCTCAATCGATCCAATCGCAGAGTGCGTCTGTAGGTCCATTCAACTGCGTCGGCTGCGTCGCGTTCATATCGTTTACATGAGCGTAGAAAAATTGTCTGGTTTGACTCACAGATCGTTTAGTTTCTGTCTCCTATTGCTTTCTATACGAAGTCATATATATACTTATCTCTTTCAATGTATTTTGTTTCTCATGGAATATGAAGCGTATACCTGTTATAAATATTAGTATCTACTGCCTTGTTGTAATGTGGAATAGGACGATCTCGGGCTCAGTCATAATTTTTAGAGTTGGTTAGTGGGTATTCTGTGTTAATGTCAACAATTAAAGAAAAATGAATATGTACTAGGTAAAAGTGATTATATTTCATAATATATTTTGTACTTTAAAAATAGTGCTTCAAAACAGAAAGAGAAACATGAAATTGTTTTTATTTATTTACTGTCAACTTGTGAAAATAAAATTGGAGAGGGGAGGCTCAAAATACTACAACACCGTATAGTAAATATATGTTTTGCACGAAAACAACATTGCTTTGTACTACTTTTCTATATCTTATCTATTACGAAATATAAGCTGCTACTCATTTCTAGTTTTGTATAATTGTTAAATTATTTTTGAACAATAGTGTCTAAAATATGCATACATCATAAAATTATGAGACGCGCGGAGAAACCAGACAATTAATTGTGATATGTAATGAGTATAGCATCATCCAAGGTCCTACACCAGGTCTCACTTTACCATTGTGATGGCTCTTGTCAAATTTTTGAAGTTTCTATAAAGTGTGTTATTCTGATTTTTGGTGTCCGTTAAAATCTATAGTCAATATAAACAAAAACATAAAGAGTATGTAGTTTCAGTTTTATCAATGAAATGATATAATTTTTTTTTAATGGAATATGCAAAACTCCAAGTGAGGTTATGTTAAATTAATTGATGCAAAAGTTTATTTATTAGAATAATACAACATTAGTTATAATTAAATTGACATAATTGATATAAATATATAGTTTTTTGTTCGGATTTTCATATATCTTTCACGATATAATTCTAGCTTTGTCTTAAGAAATCTTTACAAATTATCCAAAAGCTTTTATCGTTGCTTATATATACGAAGTTATTACCGTATGTTTGCATTTTATATATAAACTTCATTTCTGTGTGAAGCATTAAATTTTATTCGTTTATTTTATAACAGCATTTATAGTTAATGAATATTTATAGTTTGTGATTGTAATGCAACCTGGCTACAAGGGCCGAACTTTGTCGTGGACAAAGTGCTCAGGAAATGCAATCTGCGAGGTGCCGCATGGTGAGATCCGCAGTTGCGCCAGCGCCGCCCCGTCAGGCCGCTGGGGCTTCCATTGACAGCTCCTACACTGACACTGAGGAACAGGTATATGTTTTTATATATGGCCTCCTATCAAAATTGATAAATATTAGAATTTCAGTAATTATACTTAACATGATTATCAAAACAGGTAACTATTTATATTCTTTTGTAATAAATGTTTTATCTTAGATTCCTGCCTCGGTAATTAGCAGTGTGGGAGCAGTTAAGCTTCCATATCAAACGAATCATCAGAAACCAGTCGTGTCGCAGCAAGTCACTTGTAGTACAGTAAATATTATAAATACAAGTGACATTCAAGTTAATTCATCAACAACAAACATTGAACATATTGTTAGTTTTGTAAACAACATTCCTAGTGAAACCGTCACCATGAATGACAATCAAAAGTCTCCGATGCAACCTGCAGTTCGTAAACTGCCAAAAAAACGGAAATTTGATCCTTCGGAATTAGAAGAAACTGACAAAAATACAAATAGTGCCAATTCTATAACAAATATTAGTGTAGTTCGACTAATAACAAACTCACCGCCTCTAGTTCAGCAAAATCAGGTATCTCCACAGACACCTGCTTCTCATAGTGTTGTGATGTCCCCGCAATCAACTGCTGTTGACTACTCTTACCTTAGTACCTCAAAACAATCTGATCTCATCCAAAATTATTCACACGGACAATTATACAAAGAAGAAAATGATATTCCTAACGAGGGAGCCATATCGGTGACTGACACAGTCTCTCGTCCAATGGTGGTGTTATCTCGAAGTAACAGCCGTGCCGATCCCTTTAATATTGACCTTAGTGAATGGCGCGGAAATAGAGTCCTTGCTCGACAGGACGGTGTTTATTTACCTGGTGTAATACGTAGAGCTGGCGGTCACGGGGAGGTGTGGGTAGAGTTTGACTACATTGAAGGCAACCAAGTGTTATTCAGAGACGTTTTACGCACCGGTAAATTTGATATTATTAACGACGCAAGTCCTTCAGTAGAACAAGTGTCTAGTGGTTCAAGAGTTTGTATACGAATTGTGAAAAGTGACAACGCCGTAATCTATGTCGAAGCCGAAGTGTGTTACGTGCTAAACAGTCCTATTAGATTTTATGTGCAGTTAATTGGATCTCAAGAAGAACCTGTTGTTGTAAAACGGGCGGACATTAGATTGTTGCAACCACCATGGTGGGACGAGTTAAAAGATCTTACACAACCACAAAATAACGAAATCGTTCAGAATGGCTATGGGGATGATCATCGTTATGGAATTCACACCAATGTACCGCAAACAACGCCTCCGCAGCCGTTACAATTGCGTCATGTTATTCCGACATTGAAAGTAAGTCAGTTTTTAAAACATTTGCATATATATTTCTATTTACATATATGAAATTTACAATTAGCTGTTATTAATTTAATATACAATTATTTGTATATCAAAGTTAGTCATATGCTCACTTATAATGTTTTGAAAAATTCGCGTTGTTATATTAGTTTGTGGATTTATGACATTTCGATATTGTTCTAAGGAAGCATGATGTATGATGATTATCATTTTTATTTATCGATTTAAGAAATAAGAGGTTTTGGGATAAATCTTGTAAGATATTCAGATATAATATTACTAATATTCAGAGAACGATCAAGTCATGCATAAGAGCCTCTCACAATGCAATCGTTTAGTTTTGACCAACGACTTTCTGCACGGAGTACACTTTAGTTAAAAAAAGCTTCTATTTTAATGTTTATTAATACAGAACTGTACCGTAGTAGTGTGTATTTCATACGTACGTATTCTTAATATGGTGCATATGTTTGTAGATAAAAGCTGAGCCTAGGATATTTGTGTTTATTTTTATCTTAGGAGCGGATCGATGAGAAAGGAAAATGATACTGATATATAAGTAAAAATTTCATGTCATAATAAAGTGTACTGATAAGAAACAATTCAAATACTCTGTACCAAAAAAATCGGCGTCAATTGTAGAGTGAGAGAGGCCTAAGTAAATGTTTTCAATAAAAATAAAATAATTTAGTAAATATAATTCAGTGCTACTTTGTTTACAACATTTTTGACGATTAGTTAAATATATATCAGATACATGTTATTTTCTGTTTTTTAATTTATGTTGTTTTTAGCCCGATGGAGATCATCACTATCGCACTGCGGCAACATCTCCTTTACATCCACATGGAACTACACACCTGGGTTATGTTACACCCCATTTGATAGCTCATGCCAGCACTCTTTCAACATCTAGTGTTGATGACCTAGTGCATGATCAACGACGTAGACCATTTGATGAATACTGCGAGAGTGATGATGATTTGAGAGGAGAAAATATATTCTTAACATCAGATGCAGGTATGCACTTGAAACTATCGGATTTATTTTTGTGCAATTGACCCTTTTTTTTGAGCGCTCACTACAATTAGCGGCAAGAATAGTCTTGTATTGTAATTTTTTAAGTTTTATATTTATAGTTAAATAAATATATTTACAGATGGAGGTAAACTTTCAGGTAGCAGTAAACGTAGCAGTATGCAAAGCAGGGGCAGTACATCGAGTCTTCTGGAACACAGGAGTATCACACCTAGATCACAACCAGCTACACCAAGGCAAGATTAAATAAATTAGAAACCTTATGCTACAATTATTATTTATAATTTTTTTACGTTTGCGTACTACGGTACAGACGTGACTATATTCTATTTTATAAACTCACTAAAGTTTACCCCCGTCGCAAAGCGACGTCTTTTTGGCGTGTATGATTTGAAACCAGTAAAATAATTCGTAATTACATTTCATATTTAATTCTATTTTTAAATTGAAATAATAAACTCGCACAATAATAAAATAATTTTTCAATTTATCAAAATAAAATATATTTTCAATTTATGCGTTATTTGACCAACTTTTTTTTCAAAATTTCGATTCGTAAATAAGTTGCCAAGGTTAGCCTATATACAAAATTTCAACTTTCTAGCATAATTTTTACTCTCGGCAAATACTGCCCCCGTGCCCTCAAATAAAATTTTGAAATTTTGAATTTTTTTTTATTAATAATATACTTAATTATTCTAGAATCCAGAATATGAACTTTCTCCAAAGTTCTCTACCGGGCCCCCGAATTTCTTCAACCCCCCCTTTTTCAATTTTTGAATTTCTAATTTTTGAAAAATGTCAGCATTGAAAACCTTAATACACATGCAAAATTTCAACTTTCTATCTTTTACGAATTAAAAGTAATACAGCAAAAAAGGGCTCCCTTTTTTCCAGTTTTTCCAAAATTACGGGTTTCCAGGAAATTCAGGGAAAAATCCGATGACGCCAAAAGTTAAAATTTTTTTCTCTACGAAATAGGAAATTTTCAAAAACATTGATGGGAGCCGTTTTCGAGCTACCATACAAAATTCAGTACCAAACAAATAAGAATATAAACATACAGTTGGAACATTATAATATAAGAAGCATTTCAGATATTATTCTTTCAGATAATCTAAAAATAAATTCTGCCCAAAATTCTGCAAAATTTTCTGAATTTCTTAAGTTATAAAAACGACTAAGATTTGATCATAAATTGAAATTTACAGAATTTTTAAAATATTTTATTTAATAGATCACAAGCGGCAACTCCACATAAATACAAAAAGGGAGATGTTGTATCCACACCTAGTGGTATTCGTAAAAAGTTTAATGGAAAACAATGGAGACGGCTTTGTTCAAATGATACATGTACAAAGGAGTCTCAGCGAAGAGGATATTGTTCTAGACATCTCAACAAGAAAGGACCAATGCGGTCTGGTCCTAATCATTTTCCAAGGTAAATTACCTTTTTAAGTATTTAATAAAATTCACACAAAATACAAAATATGATTATTACTTTAATTACATGTAACATTTTACTTGAGTATTTCAAGAATAGAAGTTTTATAATTATATTAACCGAAAAAAGGTGATTTTAGTAAAACATAACTTTTTTATATTACATAAACCTTAAAACAAAACTAACTATGTTTAGTAGGTCATTTTTATTTCTAAAGAAGTATAATATAATATCATGTGTTTTGTATTAAGCAGAAGCGGTAGTAAAACAAATGGACTTGATGGTGAAGATACTTCTCGAGATTCTGATACTTCACCTAATTATCGAGTAGCTGGACGATTTGATCCAGATGAAACTGAAGCTGCCAATATGCTAGGTTTGAAACAATTTTTAATCTAATTCCGTATTCGTTCATATTTTATGATTTCATCTGCAATTATTTTTTGTTAATTTAACGTCTGTCTAATTCAAATATTAGTCCTCTTATAATTCATCTCTAATATAATAATTAGCAAGACAACAAAACCCAGCTCCGAGAGAGTTTGGCCGGGCTATAGGAGTCAGCCTAAATAACCTAACCACGAGGTCTCGAACACTGTTGAATTTATTATTAGAAAATAGTAAATAATTAATATTAATTTTTTTTAATCAAAAAAACGATAGAACGTTTAAAATAAATAAGGTTCAATTTTGAATTATTTGAAATTGACTTTTTTTAAAGTTACAAAAATTGGTTTTTGAAATTTCCGCACAATGTTCCAAAAATCGTCTTGGAAGTTTCTGGCCGTATGAAATTTGGAAAAAAATTTGGTAATAAATTACAGAATTTTTTATAAATTGAAATATGTGACGGCGTTGTGTTTATAGCGATTTATCTTAAAAATCATAAAGTAAAATTTTATTATGTTGTTGTTTATGTTTAATTCAGGTTTAATTTTTTTAATAAAATGAATCAGAGTGATTTTATATCTGCTACAGAATTATATTGGAAATGTCTTAGTATGTAATTTTTTTTTGAGGTTATATTTGTTTTATGATGATATGAATTATAAAGATGGAATCTTCTATAAAAGTAAATAATCTTTAATAATAAATAAAATAACATTTAACTAATTTTTAAAAATTATAATAGTTTCACTTGGAAGTTCACGTTCGGCAACTCCAGCCTTTTCGTCTCCTACGGGACAAGGCTCTTCTCCTCTTGCTACTCAATCACCCGTTACAATTGGTCCACGACAAAATCTATTTATGCCAATAACAAGTCCAGCTGGGCAACCAGCCCCTCCTTTAGCATCAACGAAATGGAAAACCAGTAGCCCTATGCAGTCAAATTTGGTTTATCATCAACAACTCATAAGGTATTCATTTCTTTAATTTCTTATTGATTTTTGTGTTCATGTTTATGCACTAAGAAATTTTAGGCCTGAGTCGGTGAGGCCCTGCGTTCCGCAAATTTCTCCACATGTTCCCACTTGTAGTACGGCTACTAGCGTTATAAGGATATCTCCAGGACCAAGAGCAGGACCACCAACAAATCATCCTCATTATTTGTATCAGGTAAATTATATTCAAGTAATGATATGATGCTTCATATAACTGATATTTTACGTATATTGTTAAAATAATTGTTTTTAGATTGAAAATCGGAATAATATACAAAATAATGTACAAAGAATAACTTCAGCTTTTCCAAGTGTTGTGACATCAGCTCCCAATCAACAAAGTATGATCTTACAACAAGCATTAACAAATTCGAATAATAACATGACTGCAGTGGAAAATAATCATAACTCACTAACTCATGAAAGAGAACCAATAATGGTAATAGGAAATTTGGAACATAGAAACAATGTAAATAATGTAGATCAAAGTAATAATATTGATATGGCGAAAGCAATCGATAGAAATAACGTGGAATTCAGAAATGTGGACATATGTAACTCTATACGGACATCGACGCATGAAGCAAAGTTAATTACAAAACCAGTGAGTTAAATAATAGCTCTTATTCAGATTACAAAAATCATTACTTTTAAAAGAAAAATGTTTCCACTTAGTTTATTTTGGTTATTTAAATTGATTTATTTGTACATACATAAAAATGTTTGCTGCATGTCATTTTCTTTTAATAATAGAACAAAATTTAGTATTGAAGAATAATTTATAATATAATTCTATTAGTTGGTGATTCCGTTATCTAAAACTGGAAATCATGAAGAAACCACAGGAACAATTTATATATTTCCTCAACAATTACATGAAAAAAATCAACTGGCGCAACATACTCAAAAACTTGTAATTATAAAAAGTGAACCAGCTGATGATAATACTAGTCACAATAATAATCACCAATCATCCACCCAACCTACAGTTTTACAGCAAGCAGGAAAACCAGTAGATTCAGTATCACCACAGGTTTGTTGCTTAATATTAATTTGTATTTTAGGTATGTATTAAATAATGTATGCTACAATATTATTTGTTTTTTGCAGAACAATGCTCCATTTTTTCAGAACGTTATTGTTCGTCCAACTCAATTAGTACCTTTTTTACCAGCTGTAAAGCGGTCTGTTTCTGAAAAGAATGGAATCTTATGTAAGAAGATGTAATATTCAGATTTGTTAGTGACACTGAATATATTTTTTTAAATAAAGCTTTTGTTGCAGCAAACAATAATGGCCACCAAGTTTTTTCTTGGAGTAGTTTGGTACCTATTTTGACAGCTACTCCACTTTCAATGTCACCACCAGCTTCAACTCTTTCACCACCTCCTTCAGCACCACCGATACCACTAACATCAATTCCAACGATTAACCATCACTCGTATCACCATTCCATAATTGATAGAAATAATGAAGATGTGGAAATGGGTGAAGCTGAACCTGGTAAAAATTTTTTTACACAACTTTTACTTATACTTTATAGACTTTGTTTTGTATTTAATATTAATAGAATTCAAAACAGCAATTTATTAGAATATTTTTATTAGATATTTCTATTTCGGTTGCTGATGATGACGATGAAGTTTTTGAAGATCCTCCTTTGCAAAGTCCATCTGATCCTTCAGCATCTGCAGACAGCATCAACAAAAGACGTACACAGTCTCTATCTGCACTGCAAGGACATAAAGAACCCCAATCGCCACTTGCCAAAGTTAGTAAATTATACTAAATTAATCAACGTAATGGCTCATTTACAACAGCGAAAATTTACGAAAATCAGTAGTAAGTTTAGTAAGATTAAAATATAAAGATTTACACAGCCATCATTCATATTTTGATATAGTAATTCAATAAATAGGAACCGGTAAAATTTGTTATGCGTGTATAAATCTTGAGCTTTAAATAATGCCAGTAAAAATAATATTAGTTCATTTTAACTTAACTGCTTTGTATGTTTTAATTAACTGCTTTCATTCAACATTATCACTAAGGTTCATAGCAGCTTCTTTTGGTATTATCCATAGAATTAATTAATATCAGTTTTTCTAACTAGGTATTTGAAAGTTTTTTAAAATGCATTAATATTGAATTTTAAGAACCTACGTAAAATTTATAATCATTATTAAAATGGTAAGGTAATTAGATCTTAAATTAGAACAGTTCTTAAATTTAAAAATAAATTATATTTAAAAAAATTCATGAGCATTAAAAATTATTGTTAATATTCAGGTGTTTGTGAATGGATATGGATATATGTGATATGTGTAAATTATATGGCTTTTTCTACTTATTTCAGAAGGATCCTCGAATTCGACGTCCAATGAATGCATTTATGATATTTAGTAAGAGACATAGGCAACTTGTTCATCAACGACACCCTAATCAAGATAATCGCACTGTTAGTAAAATATTAGGTGAATGGTGGTATGCACTTAAACAAGATGAAAAAATGAAATACCATGAACTTGCGTCTGAGGTAAATCTTTTTATTATTTGGATTTTTCAGGAATAGCAGACAAAATCTTGTTAATTTACTTTTGTTATAATATTAATTATGTGAATATAGGTTAAAGAAGCGCACTTTAAAGCCCACCCTGAATGGAAATGGTGTAGTAAAGATCGGAGAAAGTCATCGACGAGTTCAAATAAAGATGTTAGAAGCAAATTAAGTTCCGGTGAAGGGGATAATCCTGATGGTGTCCCACAAAGTCCATGTACACCAGCAGACATTCCCATTGAACAAGATATTATTCCTCTGCCTATAGCAGCTTTTAATGCGCCAGATGATAATGAGGCTTCTATAATAAATAATAGTGCAATATCTTCTATAAATAATAACAATGTCCAAATAAATAATAGTCATTATCAAAATGAAAACGTAATAAAATTAACGAATAATAATGGAACTATAATTGAATCTAATATTGCTAGTAATGTATGCCAAAATAATCAAAATTCATTAGTGGTTAATAATAATATTGGTACAAGAAAACAAAATATTGTTGCACATATTGTCAAAAATGAAACTAATTCCAATTTGCAAGATCATGATGAACTTTCGGATGACGATGGAATGATAATATGTGAAGAAGCGCCTATTGCAGAAATAGATTTAAAATGTGAGGAAAAAGTGACAGATTCAGATTCCGAGTCTCAAAGTGATGTAGAAGGACGAAATTTCTCGCAGCAAGTATTTAGTCCGCATACAAAAGGTGGTGATATTACTTGCCGACCTAAACCCATAAAAGCTGATAAACTGTCATCTGTTAGCCAAGGACCAACAACACCATTACATTATCCATATCACTCTCCAATCAATCCGGGTGGTGTATCTGCATTTCAACCTACTGGAGGTGCTTTTAAAAACATTCCGGCTTCGCCGAAAGTTGTAAAGAGTGAACAACAAGCACTAGATATTGATTACTGGTCTCAAAAGAACCACAACACTACTAAAACTGACTCATGGACCATGAAACCTCCTGCAACTCATCAACAAGACGTCAGATCAACCACATTTTCTGTAAATGTAGCAAATAATGAAAATGGAAGACAATGGACTCAGCAAGGTACAAATTTGAAAACGCAGCAAATGGTACCAATTGTAATGTTAAATCCTACATCGCAGGGAACTCTTTGCTTAACTGAGAATACTCAGCAGTTTATTTATGTTCAACAGCAATCTTTTCATATTCCTATATCAGGTAAATATATCACAATATATTGAAATTTATATGCAAATATGAACTTTTATGGAAAAAGATCATATTATTTATTCAATTGTAGATTCCAGTGGTCGTCCCGTGCAACTACAACAATCGAAAACATTTCAACTTGTTCCAAAATCAGATACAACTCAATCTGTTATTGTTACCCAATCTCAGGTACCTATTTCTCGATCCTATACTGTTTCTTCTGAAGGAAAAACATCTGATACTGTTCCCGGTACTCCTATATCAATAACTTTAGGTCCTCCTCATAGTAATTTCCAATTCTATGCTTCCAATAAACCCAATCCCTCTCCTCCGGTTACAAATGCAAACACTCAGGAAAGTACAGAGTCGTCATCAACAGAAGATAAAACTTTTGTACTTGCTCCTACTCCTGCTCAACTTGGCCGAGCGCCATTGCAACGACGACAATCAATGGGTAAATATTTCCATTACTATTAAATAAATAAAATATTATTCAAAACAAATACATTTATTATTATTTAGCTGTTTGTGGATCAGTTACGGATAATTTATCTTCATCGTCAATAAATGTGGTAAATGATATGCCTCAAATGGACCTCGTTTCTCCTGTGAAAAAAGGATCAATATTTAAAAAAACAAAAGAGGACGGAATGGAAAAGTGGGTTTCATACATTATTTAAAATTAAATTATGTATCTATTTAAAATATACTTTTATTTCAGAGTATTAGAGCAAGTTAACTTCGAAAAGAAGTTTTCAACTTTGCCACAATTTAAACCGGAAGACTGTCAATCACCGAGTGCCATATCTGTGGTATCAAGTCCACGAGTATTTGCTCAAAATTATAGAAAAAAGAATTTACATCAAGCAACTGGTAAGAACTTCAGCAAATAACCGTTTTTATTGTATATTCTTGATCTGTTCTTTCTGCATCGGTTGGACTAACTTCTGATTTTAAAAACATGTTATTTCAGTTGAAGAAGAAGAAACAGATGCTGGTCCATCAGCTACTCCAAAATCTGCTAGAACAACAAAATTGGAAGGAACTTCTTTCTTTGGACCAGACTTTAATATAGACACATTTAACAAAGGTTGGTCTGCTATTAATCTTCTTTGAGTCATTTTTCTTTAAAGTAACTCAGTTAACTATTTAAAATTAAGTTTGTTTTCCAGAGATAATGGAATCGGGAGAAGCCAGTTCTCCTCGCACACCGAAAACACCAGGTGGTTTAAGAAGTGGTAATATACCTCCCAGTGATTCTGAAAAAGGTCATCGCCGTCTGTTAGAACAACGTAGACAACTTGTAATGCAATTATTTCAAGAACATGGAATGTTTCCAAGTTCACAGGCTACTTCCACCTTTCAGGTATTTTCTTAGTTATTCATGTTTTTTAAATACTTTTTAGGAATAAAATGAAACCATAATTTTTTTAAATTATATTTTAGGCTGCACATTCTGATGTATTTCCGCATAAAAATAGCCTTCAATTAAAAATTCGAGAAGTTCGCCAAAAATTAAACGCACAATCGGGACACACACCAGGGCCTCAATCTGCAGGTCCTTTGAGTTTAACAAGCCCTCTGGATACTCCAGGTTTACTTTAAATATTTTTATTTAACTATTTAGATTTTTATAATAGTTGCTTAGCAATAAGAATAATAATAAGCTAACTACTAGAGAGTGAATACGTTTAACGCATAAAAAGGCAAATACATTTTGATACAATGGGCTTGTTACCTCATTTTTTAGTGGTCGATTTTTCAATTGTTGATTGAAATTGATGTTAATAAATGTGTGTCTATTATAAATGTGTGTCTATTTTATTAAATATCTAAATGTTGACGGAGATATAGCAATTAAAAGTTTGAATTGTAGTTTTAGCGCTAGAAATGTTCGGCCATATTTGTATGACGTGAAATGCATTTTAACTTCAGTTATTTGTTGAGTAGGTCAGTGCTGTGGTAATGTTCTGTAGCTGTTGGTAGTCAAATAATCAAGTCAAATCAAAGAATAATAAGTTTTTATTTTATTTAACCCTGCTAAGGCAAACATAATATTGAAATTTGATTGTTCCTTGAAATAGCTGTAAATAATATTTGATATTTTGATATATAAATACATATAGCAGAGATTTATGATCTGTAAGGTTGGTAACCTTACACAAGGATTGTGATGTCACTTGCACTTGGAATGTGTACAACATTGAATCCCTTTAATAATTAAATATATCTACTAACATATAAGGAGTTATTAAAAAATAATTAAACATTTGTGGTTCTAGTAACCCACTTTATCAATATATAGTATACTTTTATAGAAATTAAGACTTAGGACACAAGCCCATTACAAATACATAAAAATTAGGCAAAAGTTTTGCACTTGCTTAAAAGTAGATTTATTATTTAGTAATGGGCATGCTAATTTTAAATTAGCGTGTAGTATATGAAATTCGGATTAATCAATAAAAATGTTGCATTAAATTAAACATTGTATAATAGTTTTTAGTATAACTACTTTAAAATTTATACAGGTTCATCGACTAATACTCCTGGGATATTGAATACAAGTAGCCTACATACCCCTACAAGTGTTGTTCATACCATCATTACAACATCACACAGCTAGTTTAGATTGAGTTGGCCGACATCTTTAAAAGATATCATTAAAGGTAAATAGAATAATTTGTTTTAAAAATGTATTAGGTTTATTATCTGGGATAGTTTCTTTCACTCCTAAAGTGTTCTTGTTTAGTGGCCTCTACGAACAATATGTCAGGATAGCCAGACATTTTTATATTGTTGTATTTTTAAAAGTAAAAGAGTAAAATGAGGAAATTAATACGTTAGATACATTTTAATTTATATCATATTTGTATGTAATTTTACATATATATATATGTACTACTTTCTTTCTTTTTTTGCTCTCAAGTCATATTTAGCGGTATCCAGTCACAATACTCTGAGCTGGAGGCCCTTAAACATGCAAGTCCGGAGTATTTGCCCTAGTAAAGCCCGTTCTATATACTCGTACATGAAAGCAATAGTAGAATAAAATATAAATGAAAAAGGTTTCATATCAAGAAAGAATATAAAAATATAACCAACAATTTATAACGTCGATAGCTGTAAGGTAAACTCATTCTCACTCATTTGAGTATTAATGTTAAATGAAGCTTTTAACCTTAAGTGTAAGTTTCTACTTGTCTAATAAATAATTAACAATAATTACATTAATTATAATAAGTTATATTGAATAAAAATAGTAATTATTATTAAATACAGTATGACGAACGAGCATGTTTTCGCAAGCTGAAACTTACATTTAAGGTTAAAAACTTAAATTGATGCTAAAAACAGTGAGTGGGAGTGGGGCTCAACACGAAAATATATATATAATATGAAACGCTGTTATAGTTTTTATTGCATTGAGTTTTTAGTATAGTATGTACTAATTTAAAGTTTATTTTTAATAATATTTAATTAATATTATTAAGTATTGGTTAATATTTTATAAGAATTTATATTGAAATTATTTTAACTTAAAAATATATGTGATTTCCTTTAAATAACTATGGATTATATTATATTAGGTATATTCTGTTGTGCTCTATTATAACGAATCTTCTATTATTTTATTTCTTGATTTTAATTGATTTATTGGGGAATATTCTTTTCTTAAATTAGTAGACTAATATGCCTACAGTTAAAAATAAATGCACAGAAATATATAAATAAAATTATGTCAAATTTATAATGGGATATTTTTTAAATACTTCCATTTAATGTAAATATTTTCGTTCTATAATGTAAGTTGTTAATTTAATGAACAGTTTATTAATTTTTACTTCATTGATTCTAATGAGAGCATTTTTTTAAAAGCAAGCTATTTATTCCCGGGTATATGATATACAAACAAATAATTTTATTAATTATTAAGATTTAAATATAATTTGTTGTTCTACATGATTTTATTTCGTTATGTTGGTCTACACTATATTTTATATTACATGTAACTTACTTATAATTACACACAACCACATACGTATAGCATTATTTTAATTATATAAACATTAATTATAATCATTTTTTTTAATGCAATTCAATCTTTATTATCCTGTTAACACAACTTAGCGCGCACTGTAGACAATACTGTCTTATGATAATGTTATCTTTGTTGTACAGAGATAGAAAACTCCATAAGAACATATATTTTTCGCCTTGTCAATATTTGCGCATTATCATTACTTGTACGGAATAGTCTTACTGTCTTAAGACAGTCTTGCCGAAAGTGTGCACCAGACCTAAGTCACACCCATTCATAATTAAATTTATAAATAAATATACCTAAATATAGTAATATATTAAGGAATTTGAAAAGATAACTAGAAAACTAATGCGATATTTCTTTAAAATAGATTGAAATAGTTTCACATTCTGTCGTAGAAAAATACCTTAAAATTTCTTGTGGTACTTTAAAGTAAAGTCAATTTGTACTTTTTATTATTATAAATTTGTTTAAGACTTATAATTAAATCCTTTACGAACTAACACAATTCATTTGATTTGAACGCAGTGGTCCACTGAAGAGTTACATTTCTTATCATTATAAGTAATACGAAAACTTGAAATTCTGTTGGCTAAATTTTTAGTTAGAGCGTACGTTTGGATGTTGTGCTTTGCACGGATGATGACTGTAGTGCAGGTACAAATCTTTTTTGTCATCAATATACGGCTCTATAAATTAATAAAGAAATATCTACAAGATTTTAATATATTATAGCTATAATAAGATAATAAAATATGCTCCATTATCTGATAAGCCCATTTATTTTAAGAATTTGTACATATTACTTAGAATAAATCTAATAATCGTATTCTAGATGTATTATTTTAGAAAAATAGTACAGAATGAATGTCATTTTAACCACGATGAAACTATATAATAAAGAAACTGAAATTAATGATGTAATAAAAATTGCGTGTGTAAGTAAAGTCCAATTGGAATACTTATGTCAGTTATTTCCAGCGTAAATATGTTTTATCTCGTCGCAAAGATAATACAGTTCTTTGCACAGATAACTTTTTTGTTTCTATTTCTCAACAAGTCTCGTTATTCTTTCATTTTGTCAAATTTCAATATTTTATAATTTTGCCGTGGAATATTTTGTACAAATTCTTAGAGTAATTTTTAAAGCAAATAAATGGCAAGGTGGAAAATAGTTTTCCATTAATAACGCCTTATTAGTCTTTATTGTATTTGCAAATCGCCATTGTTAACGTTACATTTAATGCGATAAATCTTTATGAATGCCATTATATTTGTTAAAGATTCAGGTACGAATATAGAAATGAAATTTAGTTAAGTGGTTAGTATAAACAAATTGGTTTTTTTATGTGAATATTAAAATAAAACGTATGTTACGTTTTAAAATCTATATATATATTTGAATTTTATTAAATGTTATATTTTATTAAATTTATTATGTAAGTATTTTGTACCTCAAATTATTTAAAAATTGTGACTTGGACAAACCGCCTATAAAAATTCTAAATTAATGATATAGTAAAAAATCGTTGTACTTGTTCCAAGAACATCATACTTATTCTAAAAGCACTGTTTAAATAGATAAATTGAATTTAAATATAAAATAAGGAAAATTTAGGTTAATAACAAATAATCAAGCGACAAAGTACTTACATTTCACTCGAGGACATATAGATTGAAGACAAATTTGCAAAATAACTATATTTAAAAGGATAATATATTCCAAATGCGATTTAATAAAATAATATATATTTTCCAATAAAGCAGTAACAACTTGGATATTGAATTACTGCTTAATTTGTTTTTGCATATGGATATAAGCTTTTCGAATTAAATAAAATTATTGACCATTAAATCATAATTGTTATGTATTATCTTAGAAATAGTAATTATTGGCTGATATAAATGTACTTTAGATAAAAATAAATGTTGTAAATAATTATATTTAAAGTAGGAAAGGTATATATTATATACAATAACAAAACGATTTAAATTCAATGAATTGGACCAATACATATTCACGAAATTATTATAAATATATAAATTATGCATTCACTGTATGTTTTTTTCTCTCTTAAACACTCGTATTAGGGTTTAATATTTTATTGATATAAATATTACAAAACTTGTATTGGACCATTTTGATTGTTTATAGTAGAGAACCGCGATTATGCAATATGGTTATTATATATTATAGGTAACTAAATACACAATGGCATGGGCCTAAGTAGTATGTTACAAAGTTTGATTTTATATAGTTTTATTGAAAAATGAATGGAATTCAAAACCGTTGTATTTAAATTATTATGATAAATATAAAGTTATATGACAATTATAAACTTTTATTTAACTTGTTCATGGTTTTCGTTTGTTTGTCGCTGCAGACAAAACTTTAAGCTTCAATCTTGCATACACATTCTTTGTGAATAACATTCTAATGTGAAGTAATAATTTCATTAAGGGGTGAGGTGCAGTTAGATTTTTCAAAAAATCTATTTTTTTTTTTGCATTTTCTTGAAGTATTATATTTCGAAAATATTCTCTGAAATTTTTAATTTAATCCGATGAATAGTTTCTGAAATATCCCACTGATGAAGAAGCACATCACGAGATGTACGCAAATGATGAAGATTTTTGGTGCTCGTATCAGTGTGATTCTTACAAGCACGATTATCGTCTTTTACCTACAATTGTTGTGGATACCATTAAACCAATTTATGAAGATCTGTGTAATAATAATTTAGTCAGGTGTATCGGTGGAATCATTGAAAACAATAATGCAAGCTTTAATCAGTTAGTATGAAAAATGAGCCGAAAAACAGTAATTGCTGCATATGCTGCTGCTTGTATATTTGGTAAAGGTATACATTAATTATTACATATCATGAATACACTTAAAATTAATTGTTGGCCGAATTCTCACCGATATACAGAAAAATAAGATTCTAAGCGTATAGAGGAGGCTGCCAAACGCGCAAATAAGAATACCCGAGAAGGCAGAATGTTTCGAAGACAACAGCAAATTGTCATTTTGGAAGCGTCCACATCGGCAGAAAGCCTAATTGTATGGCCCAGGAATTGATGATTCCATGTAAGTAAATAATTTCATTAGTATTTCTGTACATAAATCAAGTGTAAAATTGGAAAACTCTTTCAGAAGTCAGCATAAATTTGATATTCGGATTCAGCGTATCAAAATACATAAAAAAAAGCGTAACTTACACAATCGAGCTCGAAATTTAACAAATATCTACATCGAAAAACTTTTTTCACACACGTTTTTCTAGAAACTATGTTTTTCACGTCGGTGGCCACTATAATTAAGAAACCACTTGATGGATTATGATGAAATTTTCATAGCTTATTAAGTTAAGTTCGGTTAGTTCTTAACCGAATGAATTTCAATTTTCAATTTTTTTTCAACCATAACAATAAACTAATATTTTTTTGTCGTAATTCCGGGATTGTTAAGACTGCTAATTTGTTAATTTAAAAAAAAGAAGAATCTTCGATTAAAGACTAGATTTATTATTAAACTATTCATTTTAATTTGTTTTATTGATTTTAGATGATCCAATGAAATGATATTTCATTCCTATTCTTGAATTTTGCGAGCAATGTTCGCAATCGAACAGATTCGATTCATTAATCATCAAGTATGACTCGCCGCCGAACTCTCGTAATTTGAACTATAGTTAATGATATTTAAATTTTTTTAAATTTTCTACTCAATCTTAGAATTTAAAATATTTACTCTTACTTTTAAACATTGTTATCAACATCAATTTAACTTATAAAGTTTATAAGGTATTCAAATTTAATGAATGAATACTCAATTTTGAGAATTTAAAATAATCACTTTTGTCTTTAAGCAAAAACAGCATTACACACTAGCATAAAATAAATATTGGAATCATTAAATTCTAACTTATATAGTTCATAAGGTATCCAAATTTATTACATTTCTATTATCATTCCTTAGAATTTAAAATAATTATTCTTGCCTATAATAAAATATATATATTTATTATATTCAGTGGTTTTTGATACATAGAGACCTAAAGATTAACACAGTCGGAGAAGAAATCAAATATCAGCAAAGCCCGACTTGAGACTTCGTTGACACGAAAACATCGCTGAGGCGCAAATGTTGTAATATAGTAACAATGTTCAAAGATTTTGCAGGAGTAAACCAGACCTAGACCCTCGGACCTAGTAACCGAATCATGTAGAATTGTTCATTGGGAGCAATCTCTACCACACCGTGTAACTGAAATGTAAGCTACTAGATAAGTATCACAAACCACTATAAGTATCTATACTTAGTTGTAGTATTATAGAAAAATAAAAAAAATGTAGGAGGTGGTCAACATTAAATAAAATAAAATTTAAAAAAGATATAATAATTATTTTTTGTTTATTGAAAGTATTTCATTAAATACACTAAGAGATCTATTAATACATGCTATGTATCTTGCGATATAATTTTAAGATTTGGAAACAGTTCCTCTAACATACAACATGTTAACTCAAAGCTAATAGACATCTTCTTGTTTGTTACTACTAATGTTTTAAGTTCTGTTGTTTTGTATAATGCTACTAGACCTCGTTCAGTTACTCTAGGACATCCTGATATATCCAAATGTACCAAAGAATTTCTAAACTCTGCGCTAATTCTATCAATACAAAAATCATCAATGTAACGGCAATTTTTAAGTGATAACCACTTTATTTTTTGAAGTCGTTGTATGTTTTCAAGGCCTTCATAAAATAAATCCATATCGCTGCAATCTATAGCTTCTATAATTTTATTTGCATCATAAAAACTTGGTAGTTTATAATTATCATCTTGATCTTTTCTTATCCATTCTTGAGAATCATAAAATCTGTAATTTATTAAATCTATCGTTGGTTGATTGTAAATATATATTTATTTAAGAACTGTTATTACCTTACAGCCCCTCCTCTATGAACAATAAAATGAGCTGCTGCTAAATCACTACCCAAAATTTGATGTCTTTCTTTTATAAAAGTTTGATCCAATTTCTTTAATGTAAGTTTACGTTTTCTCCACCATTTTTTTATTGCACTGGGTGTGAAACTGATGTTTTGCAGAAATTTGATAATATCAATATTTGGGTTTTTCTCCGGTGCAAACATCTTAAAAGAACTGTACCACTCATTTTCTTTCTGTGACCATTGCTTTCTCCATTCAGGTAATTGTTTTTCACCTATATGCTTATTTTTTGAAATGTCTTCTGGTTGTAATGAATTTGAATATAGTCTCCTACATAATATTAAAGTTATCCTTGCTTTGGATATAACATTATACATTGTAGTAACAGTTATAACTTTGAAAAAAGCGTGATTGTTTTGTTATTTGATTATTGCTAGTTTTATAATTATTTCATGTTTCTGTATTATATATGATTTAACAATAAATATTAAATAAGTTTGGTAAATAAAAATAAAGATTCTTAATTTATAGGTTAGATATTTTTCAGTCAGTATCGGTCAGTATTGTTATCTTTGGTAAGTATTAGTCAGCATAGTGAGCAAATAGTGAGTACAGTGAGTATGTATATATTTGGTACGAATCCTAATAAAATGATTTGGTTTGAATCTAAATAAGCCAGTATTATGGAAAAATCATATATATTGGTATATATAATGTCAGTCAGAGAGTCAGAGTCAGTTTGGTTTGTGAACTAGGCAGCAGAGATAATATTTTGGATAATATGCTAGGCAGAGCTAATATTCTTATTATCTCAGAATATGTTTGAATAAGACTAGGATCTCTGACTAGGATGTAAGCAGCAGAGATAATCTTTTCCGTAGATAATACAGATAGTGGCAAAGATAATGTCGGTCAGTCGTTTTAAGTTAACGTGTAAATCAGTGTAAATACGGCTTACTGCAGCAAGAGGGTATTATTAGCTGGTATTAGCACCTTATGAATAGTTGGATTCTGTGTTTGCATGGTTCGTAACCACAGACTATTTAATACCAACAACAACCAATATGAACCAATAGTTTGTGAGCAAATCTTGTTCCATTTTCTCCAATTTGCTTGTATTGCATTTTATATAATCTTTTGCATTTCCGCAGTTCTCCGGGTTCTCCGGCTACGTCTTATTCGTCTTATATTTGTAAAATTGAATTACTAAGATTCACCTTATTTTTGTTGGTTAGGTGCAGTCAGGTGCAGTGTTAAATAATAAAAATTCATCATTTAAGTAATTGTTTCCTGCATAATACCACGGTACGTTATATAATTCATTACATTTCAAAGTGAACTATTTTTAAATAAAAAAAAACTATCATTTGTCACGCAAGGTAAATAATTACAAAACATTAATAATAAAAATAAAAGATGGTTTATTAAGATATAAGTAAATATAATATTTGAGAATGTTCACTAATTGTTATCTATATGTCATGAGCAATTACTAATACTAACTGACGTTAAGTTTTAGGTAAGACGTCATTTTATAAAAATATCTTATTTCAGGAATTGATCAGCAAGTTAATTGAGCACAGAAAAAATGCAGCGCGATAATAAGGTCTCTAATTATTCTAGTTATTTTTTATAGTATGTATTGGGTTACTTAAATTCTACATATTTCAGTGTTTTCCTTTTTTGTTGTTAATTGTTATATCGTTTGTAGTGTTATTATTATAGCACGAGTCTCTTTTCACAGCTTTACATTTTTCCACATGCTTTAAATACATTTTTTTTACATACATTTGTAGTATTTATTAGGCTTTCTTTGCTTAATTACTTTTTTTTTTTTTTTATTAAATTTTCATATGGTGAATATTTCAGGACAATTATAAAGCATTTACTAGTATGTTATAACCTGCATGTGTTACAAAAAGAAACTGTCAATATAAGGACGTCAACAATATTACACGTGTAATAAAAATGCATAAGCAAACAAACAAATCGTGACTAAAGCTAATGTTTAACGCCATTAAATTGTTTTACTAATGGAGTCATTACCACATTCTAAGCTACTCTTACGGCCTTATTCTGTATCTTTTCAAAAAATCGACCTTATTTTTTCAGCGGTGGAAAGACTGTACAGAATAAGGCCCTTAGTTGTTCACGTTATGAAGTCAACAAGAACATTTTCTGATGAAATTCACAATACATATTAGTTTGAGTGTGGTGTTCCGTGAGATGACATAGAAAATATTTTTTATATTTATATAGTACTCTTTATTATTATTTAAAACTAAATTTCATTTGAATTGAACTATATGATTGTCATTCCAAAATCGGTTTTGTGTCTGATGGAACATCTAATTTTTCAGTGGTTATGGAAATATTTAATGTACCTAATGTATATGTAATAGTCCACTTTACAAATTCTTAATGTGAATTAAAAATATAAGTACAGTAGAAACTAGATAATTCGGCAACCTCAATAATCCGGCACCGATTGAGCCGTTTTAAATTATTTTTTCTTGCTATGGGGAAGGTATTATATTCAATAACATAAATACTCTATGTTAGAATTAAACAACTATATAATGCTTTTCCGGATATGCACAGGTCAGAAAAAGAATAAGAATAATACTAGATTAAGAATAAGAATAGATACTAGAATAAGAATAGATACGTTTTTATCTATGATATTTCCAACAAAACATATAGTCATATTCAATAATTCGAAAAAATCAGCACAGCTATAGTCCCGACCGAGCAGAAATAAAAAAAACAATATGAATAAATGTAAGGTTCTGCTGCATTGTGCAAAATAATTAGAAATATATATTTATAAATTTTAATTCTAAATTTTAATACCAATAGGAGGTCAAATTGCTCCTAGTTCAATAGCTTTAATTCTTCATATTGTTTTTCATAATCTAATTATTTACTTCTATCATATATTTATATCGTGCATTTAGTTTCGGACAATTAATTAATAACAATAAATTATGAATTGTATCCCACTAAACACAAAAAGTGAATTTATGTATTATTTTACGTAATAATTTTTATTTAACGTAACGTTTTATTATTTACCGAAGTTTAAAATATTCTATAATATTAAATAAATGCAATAGACATTAATTTATTAATATATTCGTTTAATATCTAACAATATAAAATTATGCATAAAAACTTTTATTATTAAATATTATTAAAATATTAATCAAATAACTCAATAGATGTATATTCACAATGTTGAAACTCAAGCTTATGAAACTACTTTCTTTACCCAGAGTGTAAATGGTGTAGCACCATTAAGGGGGCTGCTTGAGAAATTGGATAATTTTAATTATTTTCATATGTCAATAATACCTGGTTAATATATTATTCTGAAATTATAAAACTCTGAAGAGTTATTAGTCATTCTTTTATATATAATACTAATATACTCAAACTTCAAAGAAGTAATTTAACCCTAATATATTCAAGAGCTCTTTATCTAATCGAATTTAAATTTTAAACGAAAATGTAATAGATGTACAATATCTATGGTGGAATGTGGATTTTTATAAATCAAACTTATTATTTTGCATCCTCAAAGAGAGAAAACTTATTTAAAAACTGTTTTCCGGAAATGGTACTATAGCTTGCACAATATTTTTATTTGAATTTGTAAAGAGGTTCCTAAAACTACACAGTTTTTCTAACAGCCTGCTTAAGTAATTTTTTTTTTATTATTTGTTTCAGTTTATCTGCATGCTTTTGTCTACTTGTTGTTTGATCCGCCCCATCGAACACTGACCACTCATTTACTGCACTTTTGAATTGTTTTCAACATGGCTGCCTATATAAATCGAACAATATCTATGGTTGCTGGAACAACTCCAAACGGAAATCGAATTGAATCTGCAATGGCTGGTGGTGATCATCGTTCACTACGTACGCAAAATGATACATCTCCTCTTCAGATTTTTGTCAAAGCTAAAAAGAAGATTAATGATATATTTGGGGAGGTAGAAGTCTTCGTTCAAGAAACAGTAGATTATATGGAAGGTTTGTTTACAATATTTATGCACGTTTTGAATAAACAAAGGCTTTCTTATTATTAAATAACATTTACATGTTTCTAGGAATGAGCGATGAGACAAAGATAAAGATAGTTGAAACTAATGAAGCTGAACAAATTAAAGGATATGTTTCGAAAATACGAGGAATTCGTGAGGTATTATGTCGCGACCATATGAAGGTATGACAACAAATTAATTGTTTTTAGATTTAGTTAAGAAAATCAGTTATCGAATCGTGTCTTTTGGGTAGCACGTTACATTTTTATTATTTAAACGAGTCAAACCCGAATTTAAATTTGAATGTTTGAAGTGGAGAGCGCCTTTTCGGGCAGTATTAGGTATTTTTTTGTAGATAATATTATTTTTAACTTTATTAATTTAAGAAAATATTAAATTAGCGGTGTAGTGAACAGGCTGTACCGCTATTGTGTTATACAGTATATAGTACAGTTTGTTCTACAAAAGGACCCCGTTAATTCCAATTTAAATCGAGGTTTGACCTTTTTACATGATGAAACAAAAAAATTGCTGCCTACCAAAAATGCACGATTCGTCTTTTCTTAACGACTTATTAGTGAAATATTAATTCCTAATGTTTTTTTCCGCAATAATAGGTTGCATTTTTTGGACGTACTAGCAATGGTAAAAGTACAGTTATCAACTCTATGCTACATGCTAAAATTCTTCCTAGTGGTATAGGACATACAACTAACTGTTTTCTACAAGTTGAAGGTTCATCAGATCAGGAAGCGTATTTAGTAAAAGAGGGTAGTGAAGAGAAACTTAACGTTAAAGTAAGTTTAGTCGACTTCCTAACTTAATACGTAGCATTCAACAATTAATTTCATAAAAATTTTATATTCTCAGGATGTAGGTCATCTAGCACATGCTCTCTGCAAAGAAAAACTTAGTGAATCTCATTTAGTTCGCATCTTCTGGCCACGAGACAAGTGTGTTTTACTGCGAGATGATGTTGTTTTTGTTGATTCTCCAGGTGTTGATGTTACTCCTAACTTAGACGAATGGATTGATAAACATTGCCTAGATGCAGATGTATTTGTTTTAGTTGCAAATGCAGAATCTACTCTTATGGTTACAGTATGTATCTTTTTGTTTGAATGCAATTGTTTATTAAATATAATTCATCATTTAATAATTGATCGTCGTTTAATTTATAGGAGAAAAATTTCTTTCATAAAGTTTCAACAAGATTGTCTAAGCCAAATATATTTGTGTTAAATAATCGATGGGATGCTTCAGCTTCTGAACCAGATTTTTTAGACCAGGTAAAAATGTGAAATATGATTTATAAAAATGTAGCTTTTTGTTACTTTTCCAAAATTCTATTGATTAGTTTTATATTTGGTTATTATATTTTTGATAAGCTGTAGTTATAAAATACAGTATTTGTAAATAAATTTCTTGGTATCTCCGTTACTACTTTGAGACGTAACTCTTACATTTTCTTTATTGCTAGCGAGACGAACAGCGAGAGGTGAGTGTTGATGTACACTTTTATTGATATTCACCACCTTCTGCTTTTTAGAATAACACGGTCTTTTGATTATGTCATTAAGGGGTAACAGTAATACTATATGTCACTTTAAATTTTAAGTCATTTTTGGATTTTGTTTAGTAAAACAACGGTGGTTATAGAAAACTGTTAGGTATTTATCATACATGGCTTATAAGTATAAAAAAAATCATTTAAATAGTTAAAAAAAAATTATGCTAGATAAGTTACACAGGTTTAGGCCTGCCATAATAATAAATACATAATAAAAACATAATTTTTATCTTCCGAATCACCACATCTCCTATTTGAAGGCGAAGTATTTAAATAATAAATTATACAATCATCCTACGATTATACCAAAACTACTCAGTAGATTATGTTTCCCAAAATTACAATTTAATCCAATTAAAAATGACAGTCCTAGAGAGCATTCCGTTTTTAATACATGCTCTTTTTAGATAAAGGATTTAACAGTTGTTTATAACTACTGTAGTTCTCTGATAAGCTTTTCACTTCTATATCTATAAATTTTAAGCCTAAAAATTTCTGTTACAGTAAAATTACCCCTATTTAATTAGATTTTACAATTATTCAAACAAGAAATATTTATTTACCCCATTATTGGCATTACAGGTTCGCGCACAACATTTAGAACGATCTGTGGATTTTTTGGTTAAAGAACTAAAAGTATGTAGTTCCAAGGAAGCAGATGAGAGAGTATTTTTCATATCTGCTAAAGAAGTACTGCAAGCCCGGCTTCAAGAACAAAAAGGTCAACCAGCACATAGTAAGTATTAGTAAAAAAATATTTTATTGTATTGTTCTCCTGAGAAATATTTAATGTTTAAATATAATTTAGCTGGAGCTTTGGCTGATGGCTTTCAAACTAGATACTTTGAGTTTCAAGATTTTGAAAGAAAATTTGAAGAATGTATATCTCAATCCGCAGTAAAAACAAAATTTGAACAACATTCAGAAGGAGGAAAATGTATAGCACGGTAGGTTGTATTTAATGAAGTTTTTTATACCATTGAATTAATAATGCCGTCTATGTCACAATGGGCTTGTGTCCTCATTTTTTAGTGGTCGATTTTTAAATTGTTGATTGAAATTGATGTTAATAAATGTGTATTGGCGTGTCTATTTTATTAAATATCTAAATGTTGACGGAGATATAGCAATTAAAAATTTGAATTGTAGTTTTCGAGCTAGAAATGGTCGGCCATATTTGTATGACGTAAAATGCATTTTAACGTCAGTTATTTGTTGAGTAAGTCAGTGCTGTGGTAATGTTTTGTAGCTGTTGGTAGTCAAATAATCAAGTCAAGTCAAAGAATAATAAGTTTTTATTTTATTTAATCCTGTTACGGCAGACATAATATTGAAATTTTATTGTTCCCTGAAATAGCTGTAAATAATTTTGATATATAAATACATATAGCAGAAATTTATGAGCTATAAGGTTGGTAATCTGTAAACTTGCCAGAGTTCTATCTTGAATATGCTATCTCTTTTACGCTCTGTTGTATAAAAGAGATAACAACTAGCGTCTGTGATGTCACATGCAGTTGCAATGTTGTACAACGTTGAATCCCTTTAATAATTAAAGAGACAAAATGACTTTTTTAATTGTTAATATCTCCTGAAATATAAGGTGTTGTGAAAAAATAATTGAACATTTGAGGTTCTAGTAACCCACTTTATCAATATATAGTACACTTTTATAGAAATTATGACATATGACACAAGCCCATAATATAAATAATGTTTATAACCTGGTAAATTACAGTGAAATGCGGAAAATTCTTGACACAATATATGAAAGGGCAGGCCGGTTACGAGAACAGAAACAAACGGAGAAAAAAGAATTGACCGACAGACTTAATTACACCGAAACACAACTTATGTTAGCTACTAGAGAAATGAAAGATAAAATACGTGGAATGGTGGAAGATGTTGAACAACGGGTAAATTAATGAATTGTACAAAATTTTTATGTATACATTAGAAAATTTTAATTATAAAAATATTTTGTTAACAAATAGGTATCAAAAGCGCTTAGTGAAGAAATTCGTCGTTTAGCTGTTCTTGTTGACGAATTTAGTTTACCATTTCATCCCGAACCGCTGGTCTTGAATGTGTATAAGAAGGAATTGCATTCACATGTTGAAAATGGTTTAGGTTCAAATCTACGAGCTAGGCTGTCTACAGCACTAGCAATGAATGTAGAAGCAGCTCAGAAAGAAATGACAGGTAAATAAACTACTTAAATAATTTTTGGGTTATGTAAGGACTTTATTTTGTAATTTTTTGAACGGCGTGTTGAAATAGTAGTACCGTCCAATATCCAGCGTTGGAAAAAACTTAAAATAGAAGCCTAAGCGTAAATATTTTTTTTCTAAATATGCAAATAAAATATAAATGTAATTTTATGTGTATAATATTATTTATATATTAATTGTGTATGCCTTTCGGCTTTACAATCTACAGTATTATATTTCTAATACATTTCATTCCTATATACATTCCAAACTTAAAACTAAACTTAAAATAAACTTAAAATCTTCTCGACTTTTACTACTTCCAAAAGTGCTTTCTGCTTCTTCTTCTTTTGACCCTCTCTATTATTCTCCACCAGCTTATTACCACCAGTTTATTCTCCTGTTTTTCCTTTCCTTCTTACTATTTCCGCCATCCACCTCTTTCCTTCACTGCCTCCCTTTAATAGCTGGCCAATATTCCTTTCGCTTGCTACTTTTTCCTTACACTCAAACTTAATGTGCTCCAGTGTTTCGTCCTCCGCTCCACACATTCTACACTTTCTTTCCTCACTCTTTTCCCAGTATCTGTTTCCTTTTTCCTCATTTCCTAATCTAAACCTTGCTGTTCTTCTTATGTGTTTTATATCTTTTTCTATAAGGTACTGAGGCACATTATTTTCCCATAACCTCTTATATCTTTTATTGTAGTTACTTTTTTCTATTTTTCCCATTCTCTCCTGCTGCTGTGTCTCCTTATCCCTTCTCCTTAGCTCCTCTGCCACACTTGCGCCACCTTCTCTTCTCCTCTCTGCCTCCTCGATCGCCATTCCATTCCTTTCAAAGTATTCTTTTCCCTTTTTTGGACCTCCCCCCCCCCCCATTCTTTATGTAATCCTCTCTTATTTTCTTTAAGATTTTGCTTTCCGCTCTGTTCAATTTCTCCTCGTATTTTACCGCTCTTTCCCCTGTTTTAATTCGTATCTTATCCCTCTTTAGCTCCTCCATCACCATGTATCCTGGCGTGCACCTGTCCAGCCCTAGTACCCATTTCATGTATCTCACCTGTATTCTTTCCAACTTTTCTTGTTCCTTCCACCCCCAAACCTCTGCTCCATACGACATCATACTGGCTATCAGTCTCTCATATATCCATATTCTCTTTTGTATGTCCCCCCCAAATACCTTTTCCCCTAGTCCCATTACCCGTCGCATTGCTTGCTCTGTCTTCTTTGCCACCTCCCTTATATGCGCCTCTTCTCCATTATTCTTTTTAAAAGTATAGCCCAGATATTTAAATTCTTCAACTTCCTCAATGTCCTCTGTCTTGTATTTCCACCTTTTGTCTCCTTTTCCACCCCCTTTTTTAAATACCATAATTTTTGTCTTTTCCACGTTTAACTCTAGTCCTTTTCTGTCTATATACCTCCCTAGCCGGTGTGCCATCTCCTGCAGCTCTCCTTCCCTTTTTGCCAACAGGACTATATCGTCAGCGTATGCTAAAGTCCATATCTTGTAGTGCCTTCCTATTAGCACCCCCCCCCATCTTGTCCTCTTTCCATTACCCCCTCCAAGTCTGCTGTATATATCGCAAATAAAATGGGGCTCAGAGGACAACCTTGCCTCAACCCCTTGTCTGTCCAGAATTCTTCTGATTCTTCACCCCCAACTCTTATTCTCATTCTTGTTTCTTCGTAAATTTCTTCAATACATTCCATTATGTCCTCATCTATTTTTTTCTTTCTCATGTACTTCCACAATTTCTGTCTGTCGACCATGTCAAACGCCGCTTTAAGGTCGATGAACATTGCATATATCTGTCCTCCTTTTTCACTTAGCTCTTTTTCAACTAAATGGTTCAGTGCGTATATATTGTGTATAATATTTTTCATTATAATTTTAATTTTAGTAGTAATAATTTTAATAAATTTTAATTTTAAAAAGTTTAATATTAATTTTTTAAAGTTTTTAATATTGTTATTATATATTTTATTTGTTTTATAATATTTTTTATAGAGTTATTAGGGGTGATATGTAATTATGAAGAAGAGGATGGAATTTCAACATGTGAGATAGTATTTTATTTTTACTATATTAGATTACACTTAATTAGTATTCACGTTGAATATACATAATGTTATTATTTCAATTTATAGTTGATAAATACTAAAGTGAATATCATAGCTGAGTGAATAGAAGGATCAACTTTGTAGTTTGAATCTGTTATAGTTTATGTGTTTATTTGTTTGTTTGTTTATATGCGACTTCGATTCGTATGGTGGCTCGAAAACGACTCCGCGCATTTTCTTGAAAATTGCCTATTTCGCAGAGAAAAAAATTCTAAGACTTTTGGCGTCCTCGGATTGTCCCCTGAATTTCTTGGAAACCCGTAATTTCGGAAAAACTAAAAAAAAAATATTTACTTTTTGCTCTGTAACTGTTAATTCATAAGAGATAGAAAGTTGAAATTTGGCATGTGTATTACGGTGTCCAATGTTAAGTTTTTTTTAAAAACAGAAATTGAAAAATTGTAAAAGGGAGTCTTAAGAAAATTACGAGGTCCGGTAAGAAACTTTCGAGAAAACTCAAATTTCGGATTACTTAATATGTTATTAAAATATAATAATTCAAAATTAAAAAAATTGAATTGGGGCACGGGGGCAGTTTTTGCCTAGGGCTAGAAAGGTGCAGTTTTATATATGGACTAACTGTGGTACTTAATTTACAAATCGCAAAAAAAGTCACAAATTTTGAAAAAAAGTTGGTCAAATAATGAACAAATTGCAAAAAATATATTTTTTTAGTCAGTTTATATGAAAAATTATCTGTTGTTATTTGTAAAATAAATATGGAACGAGTTTAATATTTCAATTTAAAAATGGAATTAAAATTGGAAATGAAATTCAATTTATGCACAAAAGACAGTCGTCGGTTGCGACGGGGATAAACACTAGTAGAAATTATATATAAATATAGATCTATAGAAACTGATTATTATTTATTTTTTAATTTTAGATCGAATGGGCAGCTTACTCTTAGGAAAGCAGACAAATCAAGTAGCTTTAACACCACGACAACCATTTGAAGTTTTATATCGTTTAAATTGTGACAATCTTTGTGCTGATTTTTCGGAACACTTAGAATTCAGATTTTCTTGGGGATTAACGGCTATGATTCAACGATTTGCTGGTGGTAAAGCAAATAAAATTGCTTTGGTGAACTATGGGGATAATGTAAGTGAACGAATTGCAAAGTAAATTGATTTAATCCAGATATATTTATTATGTTTAATATATTATCTTCAGGTTCCGTCACTTTTGTCGCCCGCAGATTCTTCAAGTCATTCACTTGTGCCTTCTGTTACCTCTAATCCCATTGTTAGAGATGAATGGAGTATATTATCAAAAATTGCTATGGCATCTGTAGGTTCACAAGGAACAATGGGCGGTCTATTATTGGCTGGTTTTGTAAGTAAATTTTTAATTCATAATTGTAATTTTTATTGTTATGCTTCATTTATTTTTAATATTTTTTGTTAAAGAAAATTGATAGCAGACTTTTTTTAAATTAACTTATATCTTTGTTCTTATGAATTCTTCCAATTAACAAAAATAATTTATCAACTTATTAAAAGTATTTGCAACGGTTGAAACGTTGCACCGACCACCGACCCTTTGTATAATATATCGTCTTACATTTTGTTAAAGAAAATGTTGCATCGACGAAATCAAAATGTGCGGACTCGAAATATCCCGCATACTAACTTTTAAAAAAGTATACCATGATCACAATTTTTCAAATATTTCTGATTTTTTTCTAAATAGCACTGCTATCCACCACAACTATTAATAATCCCAGAATGCTAGTAGTTTTTACACAAAAATCATCCAAATAATTTTTGTTCCCTAAATTTTTACTTTCAGTCCATTTTAACTCATCGTGGTATAAAGAAAAAGTATGAACACTACTATGGCAAGTTTTTTTAAAAATTGGTGCAACTCTTCAGGATTCCAAAATTTTATAATACTCCACGAAAACTAGCAATAAAAAAAAATTATGCATACTATTTCTAAACAAGAACCAAATTTCATAAATTGTTGTTGTTGATAGTTATCACTTTTACAATACCCAAAATAGGTTTTTTATTGTTGAATGAATTAAAACAAATGCTATGGTAATGGTGGATAGCAGTGCTATTTAGGTTGCCGTATATCCTCATTCCATATTTTTCTATAGCCCACCTTCATTTCCCTTTTCCTCTCTTCCCTTTCCTTCTTTGCCCATAGTCTCAGCTCCTCCTGAACCTCTCTTTCTTTATACGTTAAATCATCTATGAATCTCTCTGTCCCCTTAAATATTCTCTTCGCTACGATTATTCCTTTTTTGTTTCTCTGATTCATATTTTGCTATTGTTATCTCTTTTTCTTTCCCTACTGCGTACGTCTGTGGTACATTTATTTCTACTTCTTTCCCGAGTTCTACCCCCACTTTACTTACTTTCATACCTCTAATCATCATTTTAACTCTTTTTTCCATTCTCCTGGCCAATTCTTGCTCTTTCCCAATCTCTTCCATCATTTCTTTTAATTCTATTTTAGCTTCTACTTTTTTCCGTTTTTCTTCTTTCTTTTTCTCTCTCTTCTTTTTCAACTTTTCCAACTCTTCCAACTTTTCTTTTTCTGCTTCTACTTTTTCTCTTTCCACCCTCGTCAATCACTCTTTGTGCTCCTTCTTTTTCTCCTCTCTGATCACCCTCACCTCTTTCTTCATCCTTTTCATTTCTATCACTCTGCTTAATATGTTTGTTGGCTTGAATTTATGTTAAAACAAATGCAATTTATTTATTAGATGCTGAAAACGATAGGTTGGCGATTATTAGTAGCCACAGGAGCTCTTTATGGCTCTGTATATTTGTACGAGCGTATTACATGGACAAATAAGGCCAAGGAAAGATCATTTAAGAAACAATATGTGCAACATGCCACTCGAAAATTACGCTTAATAGTAGATCTAACCTCTGCAAATTGTAGCCATCAAGTACAACAGTAAGTAAACCGTTTAAAAATATGTTCGTTAAGTTTGAGGGTTGCTTTATTTTGTGATTTATCATTTATTATATTTATAGGGAATTGTCAAGTACATTTGCACGTCTGTGTCACCTAGTTGATGAAGCTACAACTACAATGAACACTGAATTATGTACCTTGGAGCATCAGCTTTGTCGACTAGAAAGTCTAGGAGCAGAAGCTAAGGTAATTATATATGTTAACATATATTTATGGAATTAATTTGAATATTATATATAATAATAAACCTTTGTGTAAAATTTAGGTATTAAGAAATAAAGGCAACTACGTCACAAACGAACTAGAAATGTTTGAAGACGCTTATTTGAAGATGCACTAGTCATTTTAGTAAAGAAAATATAAATAGGATAATTGTTTTCTGTAAGTCTTATTCTATATTTCCGAAAATTACTTTTATATTATAAGATGGCAGAATGAAGTAATATTCGATTTAACGAAGGAAACATTGTTTTAATTTAAATATTGATTGTTATACATTGAATTTATTTAAAATTATATATTTATTTAACATTATATTGCAAATATTGTTTATAATGATTGAATGCGAATGCATGCTTGTTATATAGGCTTTATTAAATTTTACTTATTCAAGTCTGTAATATAATTTAATAAATTTATACACTAATTAAATACACGAACAGGTAATTCGATAAATTTAAAATAAGTTTATAGAATAATAAATGTAACAATTAATAAATCAATAATAGTAGTACAGCGAACAAACAATTGTAATCCTATTTTACATCAGAAAATCTGTAATGCAATTTTTCATACAGGCATTCTTATTATGAAATATATAAATAAAATTGTGACCTTTAAAATTAAATATACTATTTTATAATATATTATTTACAATATTACACCCTCAGATAGTGATTTAATAATCCATCCCAACCATTTCATTCTATATCGATAAATTTATTATAACAAATTATAAGATATCTGCATAAAAAATAATTTTCAGTACTTATAAATCAAATTTATATATTGGTAAAACATTTCAGATGGGAACGACAAACCAAAGTCAGAATGTTTATGAACATATTTGAGTTAAATGCTAGGCTGTACATTAATAATGCTATTAAATTATTTCATGTGGTTTTCTTTTAATTTTAAATATTTACTATATTTTTGATTATTCTATATCTTCTATATTACTTCATTATTTATAGAATTTGTTTAGATTTATTTTGTAGATAACTTTTTGGTTTTTATAATGTATGTTATGGCATTGTTACATATTTGTAGTAACTTTGAAATAAATGCTATTGTTATCTTTAATGTACAATGTGTAGTAAATATATATGATATTATAAATAAATGACTAAAATTTGATAAACGCTATTTTTTCACTTTCATTGTTAAAAATTATTGGGTTGTGTACAAAAAAGTTTAAATAAATAAATAATAGTTTAATGGGAGAAAAAAACTGAAATGGTGTATTTCAATTACAGCACAAGCAAGGGGACGTTCTGATTGCAAATATTGAGAACTCTTGGAGAATGGGCTTGTGTCCTCTGTCTTAATTTCTATAAAAGTGTACTATATATTGAACTACTATAAAGTGAATTACTAGAACCTCAAATGTTCAATTATTTTTTAATAGCTCCTTATATGTTAAGAGATATTAACAATTTAAAAAGTCATTTTGTCTCTTTAATTATTAAAGGGATTCAACGATGTACATGGTTGTACACATTCCAAATGCATGTGACATCACAACCGCTGCCAACCTTACAGCTCATAAATCTCTGTTATATGTATTAATATATCAAATATTATTTACAGCTATTTCAAAGAACAATAAAATTTTAATATTATGTCTGCCTTAGCATGGTTAAATAAAATAAAACTTATTATTCTTTGATTTGAATTGCTTATTTCGATTACCAAGAGCTACAAAACATTACCACAGCACTGACCTACTCTTCCACTGATTTTAATGATTTTGGCAGAACAATAAAATGTTTTGAAAATAAATATTGCTATTTTTTCTAATTCAATTCCAATTTTTATATGCCTGATAATAATTCTAAGGGTTAGTCATAATTTTAAGAATGAAGAATGAATATTTCATATCTAATTTAAACATTTGACTTTTTTGTTCCTTTTTTTGTTTTCAATTCATTAGACAAATTAGTCAAATGTTTCAATCTTGTTATGATGCTGACCTCTTAATAAAATCTACATTGTCGTCATTATCTGAATAATGAGAAAAAAATTAATATTTTAATATTTTATTTGGGGGCACAATTAAAAAAATTCCATATTTTGAAAAAAAACTTGCTCAAATAACGCATAAAAATTGCATAAATTTTGAAAATATATTATTAAAATATCTTAAGTTCAATATTGAACTTCAGTTCTAAAAATTATATTCAAGTAAAATATTTTAATTCAAAAACTAAAATAAAAAACACATAATTTATACATATGATAAACATATGACTAAACGCTAGACATACGTTATTGTATCAAAATAAAATTTCTTTTGTAGGTAAAAAGTTTTGGATACTATGAACCTAGAGTCTAGGGGTCTTCTGTAGATTACGAATACGATATAATTGTTCTTCAATGTATTGATATAAATATAAAAATACATAATTGAAAAATTAAATTATTCGATTTATTTCTTTTATTTTGAGCCTCTCTGTAGCATTATTTCAACAAACAGGCAATTTTAAAATATTTCTCTTTGGTTTAAAGTAAAACTTTTCCAGTCTCTTGTATCGAACTGCAAAACGGAATTGAATTAAAATGCCAAACTTTTTATTAAATTTGAAATGGATATAGGTACAAGACCTTTATGTAAATGATAAAAATGTCCAATGTTATGGAACATCATAAAGAAACGTAACAAGCGTAAATTAATTAATTTCATATATAATATAATTTACATATTCTTTTTTGTCTAAATTTTTTTAAATTAATATGTATATGGAACGACAACAAAACAAAATCACGAGAATTGTAACGTAAAATTATACAATGACCATGTCAAACATTGCAAATTGCAAACAAGTGTCAAACGCGTTCAAATGAAGTAGCAAAGGGCGGTAATCCCATGAGAGTTGAACGAGTCAACGAGTTGACAGGGTCAAACTTTTGTTGAATCGTTCAATAGTTAATCCGGCTGAATGGTATGTTCTCATGGGTGGATAGTGACAACCGATTTTATTCGATCAAGTAAACTCGCCCCGTGAGAACAAGGCTTTATTTTAAAAACAAGTGTGGGCAGGTAGTTCGGTAAATAATCCTACACGTCAACTTGACCTCAAATAATTGGCAAACAGCATAAATATGCGAACATGCAAGTAGGAACGCGCATAATCAGTTCCGATTCCGATAAATAGTCTGTTCATAAAAAAATTGATATTACTTGAATCTGTGTTTTACATATATGAAATATGTAATTGTAACATGTGACCAGTTACACTGTGTCATATGATTCCGATTCTGAGGAACAGTCCGATTATCGTACGTCTAAACACTAAAAATTTGATAGTGGAATCCCAAAGGCGGCGGAGCTTGAATCGGATCGAAATGTTTGAAATTGCCGCAATTAAATCAATGACGCTACTCAGAGCTAGGACTGTTGATTCATGACTTGACTTGCAAAATTTGACCAACGTAGTCAATACGTTTTTCACTGTACATGCAAAATATACATGACATTACAGCCTACTACAGTCATAATATTATCTTTGACAACAACTGCCACAACACAAGACTCCATTATTTTTAATTATAATTGAATTAATTCTTAAAAAAATTTTGAGTATAAAACAAACGCCAATAAACATATAAAAGCAGTAGCATCTTTATAACTTTCAAGACAAAAAGTTAACCCAAATAATTATTTTAATAAATTAAGCTAGTCGCATGGTTCGAATCTAATTTATTTCATTAAATTCACATGTGATAAAGATTCTTTTTTAAGATACCATACCAGACAGATAGGGATCTTATGAGTAAATGTGAAACATAAACAAGTAATATAACTTTTCTTAAACAGACTATATATCGGAATCGGAATTGGAATTGATAGTGTAAAACCCCCTTAAGCGAGCATTTACGGTTTAGTGTCGGTAAAATAGAACACAAGAACATATCAAACCGTCAAACGCAAAGGTCATATGCGTTTGACGCGCGTTTACAACTGACAACTATAATATTAAAACTGATTAAAACATAACCTACAATGCTCAGTATTGAGATTTTTTTGTTGAAAGTTTAGTCGAGTGTTCGGATGTTGAATATTTGTAAAATTTCAAAAAACAGGTGCTTCGCTAATGATTCTGCACATTCACGCGAGTTCGAATAATCAGTACACAGCTGGTTCTATTGTTTTCTTTGGCACTGTCATATTTTTATAACCTAACTTTTACACTTGTTGAATAAATTACTATGGCTACAGAAAATATTAAGACACAATATTTTAAAAGCTATGACCCATGTAGTGATGATATTTCGTTATTATTAACAATAATAAATAATCGCTTTCTAGGTATTTTTTATAGATATTTGAAATTTGTTTTTTTTACATTTAATTGACAACCAATATATTTTTCTAGAGGAATGCAAAAAACGAATTACTATAGAAAAGCAATTCGAACAATCATTACAAGACAATATAAAGTTGAAGTGTATAATTGAGTAAGTTTTAACAAAATTTCATATTTTTATTTTTTTTAAATTTTAATTTTTATTATTTATAATTTCCTTATCAGACAGCTAATAAAAGGTCAAAAATGTAAAATAGACAGCGAAGTAAATTTAAATACAGTTAGTGGTACGAAGTATAATGAAATATCTCAGCCTAATCAGATAGAAGAAAATGAAAAGGAAAATGATAATGGTATACAAGCTCTAATTTTTATTATGTAAAGTTTCATTACATATGTTTAATTTATTTATATTTTAGGGCTAAGTGTAAATAAAAAATATAATGGCGATAAATATGAAGATTTGTTAGATAATACATTAAAACCTACATTTAATGTGGAAACTTTCTGTCCAGAAATTAATTTAGATTCAAATTCACATATTGAAAACGCGTTTCTGGAGCCATGGAAAATTAATCGATCTCCATTAAAAAATAATAATGAAATAAAGTTAGGCCAACAAAGCCCAGTTTTAAATGCGAATTTTAAAAAGAAAAAGTTGCAGCTGTCCCCAAACAGAGATATCCCACGAAAATGTGAAATACTTATAGATTCTCCTCAAATACTTAAAACAAGTAATAAGACACTTGTTGGACCATCCTCGAATTATAACAATATTTTACGTAAATCTCCAGAAAAGATGAGGAACATTTTGGAAGAAGATACAAGAAAGAAATTATCACCGTTGTCTTTAAGAAGATCACCTAAAAACGTGAAATGTAATAATTCTTTCTCAGATCAAGTGGATAAATTGAAGTGTGGAAAAGTAGATGATTTTAAAAGTCCATCAATTTTGGAAAATCAACCAAATTATTATGTTCTTAGTCCAATTAATGATAAGGTCGATAATGTTAACTTTTTCCAGTTTGGTAAAGGCCAAACTGCAAGTAATGATAACTCAATAATAAACACTTCACAAAATGAGGTAAACTCCGGTTTTTTAACTTGTGAAAAGCAATCTATTAAGCGGGCTATAAAGAAAAATTTCTCCCAAAAAAATAAGAATTTGAAGAAGTTAAAGCAAACTAAGTTGACACCTAAAAGTTTTGAGCAGCCTACCCCAAAAAGACATCTGCGATTAGATGTAACTACCTTCAAATTAGATCAATGTGAAACAAGAAGCTGCTTTACTGAAGAAACTTTTTGTGATGAACTGGTATGGTATTAACTATTGACTATTTAACAGATAGTTATAAATAGTTTAAAGATTTTACACATGAAAATATTATTTAATAAGTAACACCATTATGACATTTAAAATTAAATCACATCTATTATTTCAATGTCAAATTTATGCATATATAATAATTCTAAAGTACGGAGTTTTTACATTGGCATTTATCGTCAGTTTTTAGATTCATTTTGAATAAGTGAACTGGAATTTTTTTTTGCAATAATTCATTTTAATTCTAATTATAGTAGATATAATTTTGCGGGATTTTGTTTAAGCCATTACGTAAATTTGGATGCATCCAAAACATACCTTTCTTCTTATCTTCTTTTTCTTAATATAATTTTTGTTCCTGAGATTGAAGTTCAATATTTTAATTTTTTTAAACGTGTCATACGCAGATAGTGCAATTTCGTTTTCTATTATTTTACATTGTCCTGTGTTCCACATGAATTTTATATTTTTATGCGTAATGTTTTATATTGAAATCTTAGTAAGATCTCAACATATGAGTCAAGTAGCCTATAAACACATAAGCCCATATTGGTTTACCTATATATTAATATGTAGTTTGTTTTCTATCGGCAACTTATGTCGGAGATCAGAATATGGAATTCATAATCACATTCCATGTAAACATATTTATTTAAATAGTTTACATTTACTTTATGTCAATGGAAATTAAAATAATTTTAGATAAGAACTAGCAATACAATTCTTTCGTTGTGGATCTAAATTTAGGATTTTGACATTGGTTCTTTTTGCACCAAGCCAATATATTGAAAATATATGAAATATTTTTAGCAATAGGGTTTTATCAAGGAATCAAAAAGAATAAAAAACTATTGAAGATTTAGAAATCTTTTATATATTTAGATGTCATCTCATATCACCGTTGAGATAGCTTTTTACTTCAGTAAGAAGAATTGTGTATTATTTTTGTATTTGTAGTTAATGTTGTATTTCATCCAATAATTTGGAGCTTTGACAACAAACTGGTAAACTTCTTCTTTAGCATAGTGTTCAATTACTTTCCTTCTATTTACAGACACCACGTATAGATTATCCAAATCCATCTAAGCATAGTGATGTACCTACAACTTCAACTAAAATATCAATAGAAGAAGTAATAAATTTGGACAGCGAGATAATTTTAGATGAAGAGCAGTCCAATTTACCTTCTAAAGACGTAATATCAGCTGATATTATAAAATCTCCGAATACAAGAAAACGTTTATCCAGCATAGACGCAGATGAGTTATTGAATGAAATAACATCTCCAGATCAGAAACCATTGCGTAAAAAGAAAGCGAAATATGAAAGGTTAGTATGAGTTGAACCTAATTTAAAACTAAGATCCTTGCTCCGTTATTATTTAAAGGAAAGGATTTTCTATTTATGGTGTTAAAAATTTATTTGGACTAGTATTTTCGCATATTATCATAAAAACATATGTTTATTTAATAAAAAAATAATAACTAATAAAAGTTATTAATACAGTAGCTATGTACAATTTACTGTGAAAAAGCACTTTAACTTTAAACATTTACATGCCGACAAATTTTACTAAAATGCACATTAGTGCAGGCGCTAGTGGTGGCTGAGTATGCAAAATGTGAGGACCGGCAACTATGGTCGGATTCTTATACCTGAGACCCCAAATAATAACAAAACACATCTTGACACCAGCTGTGATGGTCCCTTCCCGCTCCCTTCGCATCCCCTCTCCGAGGGGTTACGTTCTCGAAAATCTCGTTCGTCATCAAGGGCACATGCAGAAGCAAATAAATCGTTGAAATGCTTAATTTGTAGAAAATTAACGAGGAACAAAGACAAGCAGCTGTATTTGTGTTCCGAAAATTCAGCAGCGGAACAAATTTTAAATACTGCACGCAGTAAACAAGACCATGTTAGACATTAGAAAAAAGTATAAATTATTACTGAAATAATCATTAAAATGATTTTATAGATTGTACTCATTTCCTTTACAAATAAGAGTAGAGGGGTAAAAAAAAATGGACCAAATATTTGACCGGAAATATCCGCATTATTAATTTTTGACCTTTTCTTAACTTAAATCCATTGGTGGAATTCGGTCCTCACATTTTGCATACTCACTTACCTCTAGCGCCCGGGCTACATAGTGATATTTTATAAAAAAATTATTAGTTTTTTTTTGTATCTATATAGTGAAATTTATTTAAAGTAATATAAGTTTAAAAGTAAACGAAAAGCGCATTTGTGACCGTGGCACAGAACGAATAAGATTGACACATTCCGAACCAAATAATTTATAGAAGGCCCTTTTTAAAATTAGGTTTCGTTATTTAATTAAAGGCATTCAAGATTTAATATATGACCATTATTTTTATGTATTTTAGTCCATTCTTAGCAGTTAAAAGTTAATATTAGATTATTATCGAATCATATGAATTTATCTAATAAGTATCTAAGCAAAATATGCAATGTTAAATATTTTAATCAAATATATATTTTTTTAATTTTAAAGACATACGTAATATAGAGTAATATATCAAACAAAGGAGGCCAAAATATATTATTTACAGTGTATCCTAATTTTTGGTATCGTGCACAATGCCAAACTAATTAAATAAATTTAGGGGCCTATTTTGTAATTGCTTACCTGACGTCTGTTAACTTCTAGCGATTTTTCAAAGCCCTATAATTTAAAAATTAGGCTACTTATGCCAGTTTTAAGGTGTAGGATCCATTTTGCTTATCTAACGTCTTATCTAATGTCAACAAATACGTCTAATACTTCGAAGAACTACAGCTTTTAGCACTAAAAGATAGCAAAAACTAAAATAAATTCTATTCTCCTTGAAATCAATAATAGAATTCCGAAGTATATAGATGATGATATACTTGCTAAAAAGAAAGTGAAAAAATATTAACCTAATAAAAATTATAATTGTATAATTTATATAATTATGTTTATAATTTTATTGATTTATTTCTCAATTCTATGGTGCTCAGCTTTCGCCTATTAGTGGAAGAAAATCTGATAATTATTTAAGAACTGATCAATCTTCCGTTTTCTATCTTCATTTTTTAATATTGATAATTTAAAATATTAAAACCTTTAGTAGCCAAAAAATAGGAAATTAGTAAAAACCAGTAAAAACTCGAAGAAATAAAATTATGTATATATTTTATTTTACATAATATCTGTTTTACATAACTGTCTTTTGTGTGTGAATTGAATTTCATTTTTAAATGGAAAAATTAACTCGTTCTATATTAGTTTTACATATAACAATAAATAATTTTTCATATAAACTGAATTAGAAATTTTGTTTTTAGTTGACCAACTTTTTTTCAAAATTTGAGAATTTTTTTTCGATTTGTAAATTAGGTACCTAAGTTAACCCATATACAAAATATCAACTTTCTAGCAAAATTTTTACTCTCAGTAAAAACCGCCCCCGTGCCTGCAAATAAAATTTTGAAATTTTGAACTTTTTTTTTTTAATCATATTTCATTATTAAGTAACCCAAAATTTGAGTTTTCTCACGCGACCTTCTAATTTTCTCAACGCAATTTTCAACTCCAATTTTTCTATTTCTAATTTTCAAAAAATGTTAGCATTGAACACCGTAATACACATACCAAATTTCAACTTTCTATCTATTACGAATTAAAAATTATAGAGCAAAAAGTAAACATTTTTTTTTTAGTTTTTCCAAAATTTCGGGTTTCCAGGAAATTCAGGGGAAAATTCTGAGACGCTAAAAGTCTTAGAATTTTTTTCTCTACGAAATAGCAAACTTTAAAAAACATTGACGGAGCCGTTTTCATTCTACCATACGAATTTCAGCAACACATAAACATATAAATATACACTTGGAACATTATAATATAGCATAAACATATAAACATGTAAACATATAAACATATAAACAAGTCAAATACACCTGGAACATTATAATATAGGATTATGTGTTAATGTTTTTTTTTTTAAATTAATGTAAAGGTCACTTTGTGTAGTAATCACGTAGATAATTTATGAAAGTAATAAGTAAAGTCGTGTGTTAGATTTCTGCCTTGTGTGTTTGTGTAGAGAAAGGTGGTACATTATTTTCAAATTTTAATAAATATACTGAGCTACGCTATTTCCGTGAATTAACTACGGTTTAAAACTAAGGTTTAAAATTCATTTTATGACTCGAGGAGTTTACCTCTGCTCAGAAACTATTTTAGATGGGTGACGGGGTCTTAAGTTAGTAACAATTGCCCACAATTTTGTCATACTAATGCTTACTGAATTATTTTTTATATTTAGGGATACAACTACAAGTTTTCAATATGTTCGGGAAGCTGTGAGGAAAAAAAGTGAGCGTCAAAAATTACAAGGATGGGACTGCGACGATTGTCGAAAGGTACGTATTTATTTTAAAGTAGTTGTGCAGATTTTATGCTAAATTTATAAGAAACATTTCTTATACAAAACAACATTTTTGTAATGCTGCAATGGCCGCCACTGATGTCATTTCATGCTGCCAAAAAATTATGGATCCCCTTCTATTTTGTGGAACCATAAAAAATGGGGGCTCATTAACTCGAAGACATTCCAGAGGTAATTTCCGTGTGCAATAGTATTTTCTACATCAACGGATAACGAATTTCTATTTCTTTCAATCTCACATTGCATGTACTTGATGAGTAGAAGACAGAAAAAGAAATTGGTGTAATAGTAGCTTTTCAAACATACTTAGCCATGTATTTAATAAAATGATGGAACCAAGCGATTGTAATTCCATCTTGTTGGTTATGACGATTTAAACTTGGGTTAATCCGGTGCAATTGTACTTCCTGTAACCTCGAAAAAAATATCAGCAAGCTGAACATTAGTTTTTTTTACTTCATTTTGGTGTTCCAAATAAAATGCTGAAAAGCTTTGACCTGTCCATTGTACGTATTATTTTTTACAGGGCTACTACTTGTAATAGTTGATAATACCTTAGAAATTACAGAAATATTAATGCATAATTGGTTTATCTGCGAATTATAATTTTTAAGATTTTGCTATTTTAGTTTGTATTTCATTTTATTTGTTTTAATATTTTTTTAAAATAATTTCTTTAACAATTTAACATACGCTGTCTGTACAAAAAATAAGGAGAATATTCATTTTTCTCAAAAAATATTTATTTATTCATCAATTTCTATTTTGTCCCCTTCAAAGTAGTCCCCCTCAGATATAATACACTTGTGCCAGCGTTTTTTCCAATCCTCGAAGCAGTTCTGATATGCACTTTTTGGTACGCTCTTGAGTTCTCTCAGCGATTCGGTTTGTATTTCCTCAATCGTCTCAAAACGTCGTCCTTTCATGGGTCTCTTCAATCTTGGGAACAGGAAAAAGTCGCAGGGTGCCAAATGTGGTGAATTCGGTGGCTGACGCATGATTACGGTGTTGTTTTTGGCCGTTGACTTCATTCAACAATTCCTGAGCGATGCTCATGCGAGGATTTTTTTTGGTCAAAATCGCTGCCACACGCTTCATGCCCAAAATTTCCGAAAAAATTGCATGGGATGAGCCAACCGATATGCCGACATCCTCAGCAACTTCTCTAATAGTGATTCGACGATTCTCCATAACAATTTTCTTCACTTCCTCAACATTTTCATCGGTTGTTGATGTGCTGGGGCGTCCAGGGCGAGCGTCGTCTTTCACATCTTCTCGACCTTCTGTGAAAAGCTTGTACCACTTGCAAACATTTTTTTGGCTTAGAGTAGACTCACCGTATGCCACTTTCAACATTTCAAGTGTTTTGGAGCACTTGATTCCATTTTTCACACAAAATTTAATGCAAACTCTTTGAATTCATGTTTTTCGACAGCAGCAAATCGGCGAACACGCAAAACACTTCTAACTTTTATGCCTCTCACAAACAAACTAAATGTGCTATATAGCTAAAACTGTGAACATATGTTCGAGACGAGTGTACCAACATAACAAAATAAAAAAATCGATAATCGAATGTACGTAGCCCGCGAAATTTTTGCATCACCTTATTTTTTGAACAGACCTCGTATGCGTATTGTCATGATTCATACATTAAGCAAGAATAAAATTACATGCAATACTTACATGATATGAAATATCGGACTTTCAAGCTCAAGCTCATGCTGATAGCCTAAAGTTTTCCAATCCTAAATAGTTTTACTTTTATATAGTAACAGTTCATTGCTGTTTCAAGAAATCGTAATCTGGACGACTTTTTGGTAGTTCGTTAGGGAGTGGTGTGCGATTTGTACTAAACAGTTTTTTCTTAAGATAGTCGTGTTAAGCAATTGATTTTTTTTTTTGTCATAAGCTTAAAGTAAATATCTTTTTACAGTACTATGAAGGACAAAATCTCAATGAATCGGAATTACGTCAGCGAATGGATAAATGTTCTAGACACAGAAATAAATTTAAGCCTAATCAAAATGAAACACCTCCAGGTAAGTCAATTACAATAATACAATAATTTTTAATATTTATGATCTTTTAATTCAATTTGGATAAATCCTTAAATTGAAATACACCTTTTCTAAGCGTATCATTACCAGTCATTGTTTTAACTTTGGTTTTAATTTTGTATTTAATTTAAATTGTATAGCATAATCAGAATATGCGTAGTATCATTTTTAATTTAGAATTTAATTCACGTTTTCTTAGTTGTTTTAGAACCTTACACGATACCATGTTTCTAAATTAAAGATGCTAATTTAAAAGAACTATATTACCTATATTAAACTCTCCAAAATGTGACTCTCTTGAAATGCAGTAGGATTTAGTTTTAAAAGAAGTTCAATGTCAGTTTATCAAAAATAAAGAAATAAAAACAATTTTTATAATGTTATTATAAAAAGCAATTTTAATTATTCCACATTTACTTTTGTACAACTGTCGAACTGTCATCTTACTATTATAATGTTCGTAATGTTTCAATTTAACGGACATTATAATAGTAACAAGATAGAGATGATATAAATTTAGATCGAAAAATAAGTTTTGTTATGCAATCTTATATTAAGGCTGGAGTCTACCTACAACAAAAATGTACTAAAACACGGTCCACGAATTTTAAGATAGCCAACGTATTTTAAGAGATAGACTAATGATTTTTTTTTAAACTAATGAAGAAGGATTGAATATTTGATCTGTAGATGTATATTTTGCATTTTCTGCGTTTTAAAGAAATGGCAAGCAAATAAACAAGAGTTTTCATTTAAAATTGGACTAAATTTTATATGGAAACAGTTAAAAATAACAAGAATGGGAAACATACATTTCAAGCATACGTACTCTACTAGTATTTTATGGAAGACATAATTAAATTTCATTGATTCCTGTCGCCTAATTATTGATTCTAATGAACGTATGTTTTATTAATTTTTCTCACATATTCCTAGTATCAGAACCGTTTTTAGTTAACAAATTTTGCCGCAGATGGCAGAGCTAAGTTCTTCAATACAATTACAACCATGACCATAGTTGTTTCGAGTGCGTACACACGATAGCGAGGGCAATATAAATTTTTACAAAGTAATAAAATATAATAAAAACACCCCAAATAAACTATGAACGTCAACGTACATTAGCCATTGCGAGGTACTAGGCAACAGATCTTTGCAAAACCCTTGTTCTTTGTGTAATTTATGTAAATTAAAAGTAAGTATTTTTGATCGTGATTGACGGGAAATGCAAAACTTATAAATAATTAAAGGTAGAATTTTAAAATTTTATATTGGAAGATTTATAAAAGTTATAGATTCAAATACAATAGATTCAAACATGAGAATTGTACTCGTATAGAGAAAATCAATAATTTAAAAAATTATATAGAAAACTGTAACTTTCATTTTTTGGGCAACACGATTAATGTCAATGTGTTGATTATTTCTGTCAATGTTCAAACAATAGACAACCACTTATGTCAAAATTGAAATTTAAAGATAATGGAATTTTCCAAAAATTAACCGAATTATAGAAAGTTTAGCCAGGAATTCTAGATCATTAATTTATGACGTAGATAGTAATATCGTGGAAGAATTGTTTCAACTTGATTGCAAAAGCTTGATCTTTTATTTTATATGTCTTATTATCAAATAGCAAATATATAAAATCAAAATAATTACAAATAAATTTTGCTATTTAAAATTATTTTTAATTATAATATTTTGTACTTGCAACAAAGAACTTTGTTGCATGTTTACAACTTTATATTTATTGCAGTACTAAATATTTCATTTTCAGACCATTGATTGTGGTTAGAGTCGAGTACGTATTTTTATGTCGATTTAACTATGAGTTTGGTACAAGCACAATATCTGTTTCGTAGGTACGACCCTATGCATAAGCAACACCGCGTTTCACACATTTCACGTATTGCAATTTCTCTGTATTAGTAATTCGTAGTTGTATGCAGGGTACTATCACTTAGAGTAAAATTCCTCGACATGGAATAAATGGCATTTGGCGACTCCTCTTGGAATATTATATCTTCTACGAACTAAAATTCTCGGCGACTCAACATAAGAAGGGAATGAAGGGTTAATTATAAATTAACTTTCGTTCCATCAGACCGTTAAAGTTAACAATCTGATTGCAATCAGACCGTAAATGTTAACAATCTGATTGCAATCAGACCGTTAAAGTTAACAATCTGATTGCAATCAGACCGTTAAAGTTAACAATCTGATTGCAATCAGACCGTTAAAGTTAACCGTCTGATTGCAATCAGACCGTTAAAGCTAACCTTCTGATTCAAATCAGACAGTTAAAGTTAACGATCTGATTCAAATAAAGGCGTTAAACTTCTGATTGGTTAAACTGTCTGATTAGTTTAACAGTCTAACAGCACGATTTAACCTTTTTTTAGTTTTAACCGTCTGATTAGTTTAATCGCCTGATTACTTTAACCGTATGCACGATTTAACCGTCTGATTAGTTAACCGTCTGATTAGTTTAATCGTCTGATTAACAGTCTGATGCACAATTTAACCGTCTGGTTAGTTTAATCATCTTATTAGTTTAATCGTCTGATTTTTTTAACCGTCTGATTAGTTTAATCGTGTGATTACTTTAACCGTCTGATGGAATGCACGATTTAACCGTCTGATTAGTTTAACTGTCTGATTAGTTTAATCGTCTGATTACTTTAACCGTCTAATTAGTTTAACGGTCTGATGGAACGAAATTTAATTTATAATATTAAAACCTTTACATTTCTACATTCCCTTCTTATGTTGAGTCACCCAGAATTTTAGTCGTAGAAGATATAATATTCCAAGAGAGGTCGCCAAAAGCGGTTTATTCCATGTCGAGGAACTTTACTCTAAGTGATAGTACCCTGTATGAGTAAATAGACCCGATGGATGTGGGTACGTTTTGGGATAAGTTCAGATAACTGACCTTTCTCTAAAAATTGAATTTTTTTTTACTAGACTCCAGCCTTAACCGAAAAAAAATTATGCAAAAGGTAAACTTTACATAATTATATGTAATTATGTTTAGCGGCTTAGATTTGTATTATACATAGAAATTATTTGTAGTGAACAATATGAATACCAGATCTACACATGTCAAATAGATGTCTTAATAGATGATCAATTTAAAAGCTTCTGCATTGAATATCGTATATTCAAAGTCTATGAAATGATAAGTTCCAAAAACATAATATACTACTTTTTTTCGCTCCGATTTGGAATCATACTGAATTTTTGATATATTATTCCTTACTGAAATTTACTTAAATGAAATATCCTCAATCGAGATTTTTACTTAAAAGTTCTGCTGTACTTGGCCACGAAAACGGTGAAGATCAGTTTTTAAGACAGTTGTAAAAATAAAGTGACAAAATAAAAACAAATTTAACATAAGTTTTTAACGTATAAATTATTTTTTTTACAGGCTTTTGGAACATATCCTTTCCAGAAACCCCAGAAGAAAATAAAACACAAGTTGGACCTCCAATACGAAAGAAGGAAGCATTTTGATTTCATTCAAATAATCAAGTTAAATCTATTTTTTTGAAGAAAATGAAATTATTCTTTTTTATTAATTAAGAAAAATATATAATAAAATTATTTACATTCACATGAAAACCCAAGTATTTATTTTAATCTCAGGTTAATAATGTAATGTTCCAGACCCTAATAGGTCTCTTGACGTACATATAGACCAGGCGCAGTTGGACAATTGCAGATTGGACTCAGAAATATTGAAAAAATAATATTAAAACTTGGGGTATGTATTGAGACACTAATTGTGCATGTTTGCCAATACCAAACTTTGAATTCAGTATGCGTGAATTTCTGGGAGCAATGTTAAAATAGAGTTAGAATATTTAAATTTGTCATGTAAGCTCCCTGTAGACAGTAACTAATGAAAAAAAAGGAAACCCTAAATTTCTCGTGGCGACGGGAGTTGAGACCCTAAAATCTAGAAATATTGAATAATGACAATTTTAACTTGGGATATGTATAACATAGATACACTAATTGTGAATATTTGCCAATAACTGGAACATCACATTTTTTATTCAGTAGCGGCGCGATGGCGCGATTTTTTGGGTGTAATGTTAGAATAGAGATCCAACGTTGAAATTTAGTATGTAGTATTGTAAATGTTTGTAAATGTATATATATTTTTTAAGTGCTAATAACTTTTGAAAGTTGATGCACTCAAATAAATATTAAAAAAAAAATTACATATAGAATTGAATTGATAGCGGTTGCGTCTGTTGTCAGAACTCTACGGATCCAGATGGCAAGAGATTGGGGATAATAGTCTCAAATGTGGAAAAAATAATAGATCTAATAAAAATACATACATAATCAACTATTACATTTTCTCGTACAACTAACAATTTTCGAGAAATACGTGAAAATCAGTTCCTTTACTATAAATCCACGAGAATCGAAAAATCACAAAATCATGAAATAAAAATCGATTTTATTTATTTATTTTACAAAATATTTATTATAAACAGAAAAGTGTTTTACAAAAGTGGTACATCTATTAAAAATGCATATATTATCCTCTATCACTTTTTTTTGTACACCTAACAGTTTCCGCGAAAACGGTGAAAATAAATTCTTTTTTCTAAATATTTTGACGCTGAGAAACTCGATTTTTTATAGCCTGGAAATTTTCGGCGATAACCAATTACAACCTGAAGTACATATTGTTTCTGTTCGTTTATCGTAAATAATTTATTTTAATCTTCCATGAGCTTTCCACAACTTTCAATTTATTCACTAATTTCAGACCTTTTATATAACTTTCATTTTTATGCCACGCTGATAGTTCTGTCTTAAGGAGTTCATCATTCAAGTCAAATCTTTTCAAAAATTCTCTAGTTTCAGAAGAAACGGTTTTTTCAATTCTCTCGTTATTAATTTTCGGAATTTCATCTACTCATTCGCTTCTCATTTGTTACTGATAAATCAGTTTCGTGATTCAAAACATTGACCATTTTCATTTTGGAATCAAATGACAAATTTGGATCAAAAATAGCTAAAGCAACAACTTCAAGGCTTAAATCATTGTACTTAAATCATCCCTTTTTAAACCAGCTCAGAACAAGATAACAAGTGTTAGATAACAGTGCACTTTAATATTAAAATACATATACATTCATTATTATTAATTATTAGGGTAAGTGTTTAATTGTGTAATTCTGTTGGGATTTACGACCCCGATGTGTAACTTTGTATGAAATAAATATACGTTTAAATTTATATTGAGCTCACGAATTTCAAAGACTTTCTGAATCTTTACGGTGAACCACCCGGGCACCAACATTCGCCCAAACAGTTATTATACAATTACTATTTTATATTGCAAGTTCAAGTAGTAACTAAAATAAAATTATTGTAAACCGAATTAGTTGCATTGTTATTTTATAAATCTTGTGGATCTGTGGATGGAACAGAATAATATAAAAATCGCGAATAAAAATCAGGGGTTCATCGAAAATTTAGAATTAAATGTATTTTTCAATGCTGAATTATGAAAGAATAAAAACAAATAATTTTGTCCAAAAAATAAAAAAAAAATTTTTGGGGTGGACCACCCTTAACATTTAGGGGTATGAAAAATAGATGGTGGCCGATTCTCAGACCTACCCGATAAGCACACAAAATTTTATCAAAATCGGTTCAGCCGTTTCGGAGGAGTTTGGGAACAAATACCGCGACACGAGAATTTTATATATTAAGAAAGATAATAAATTAATCAGATTTATTTATTTTCATTAAACGGGGTACACATACGGTTGCATAAATTTTTTATAGTGGTTCTCTTAGCGTCTTAAGAAGTAAATAATACAAATTTTTATAAATAGAGTGCAGTTTTGAAATCATTCATTGTTGGATAGTCAAAGTGTTCAGTTCAGTTTATAAAGTCATTCTTCATATTTAATATAATATTAATTGTATTATTTATAAGTTGATAGTTATAGTGCCAGTAACATTGATGTAATATGAATATTCTTCTTTCTGGTTTTCGTTTGAAATAAATAAATATTAGAGGTAGCGACAAGACTCCTCCCAATGGGAGGATGAGGCGTTCCCCGCCTACTACGCGTACCAACCAGCAGCATTCTGGCCCAGTTCAAAGATGCATAGAACCAGAAATAAATATAGAAAATATAGAAAATGCAGAGGCAAAAAAATGGCAACTAGCATGGGAAGAAGAGAGGAAACAAAGATCCATACTTGCGGAAACTGTGAAAGAATTAAAGCAGCAAGTAAGGGAACTACAAGACATAGCTCAAGGAATTAAACCATCGCACAAGGCTGGAAATAATTCAGTGAGAAATGAAGAAGTTGAACAATATGGAACAGATGAAGATGAAGTAATTCGGGAGACCGACTGGATCTTCAAGAGAAAATCAAAGAAGCGAAAAGCAATCGCATCACCAGACGACATCACACCAGAAAGAGAGGTAAACTCAAGAAAATCAGAGGACGTAAACAAAACTGAAAATACCCAACAAAAACAAAATAATAGTAACCGTCCTCCACCTATAAATGTAGCGGGGGTAGAGGAGTACAAAACATTGTTTCAGATAATAAAGAGAAGTACAGAACAAGAATGCAAAGTCACTTCTTTAAGCAACAATGCCTGGAAGATAAATACCCTTGATCATAATGCGTACAGAGCATTAGCCGCCCAACTAAATGATAAGAAACTTCAATGGCATACTTATGAGGATAAAAACGAAAGAACAATTAAAGTCATGGCTAAAGGGCTGCATCCATCATGCGACAAAAATGATATCATTGAAGATCTTAAAGGGAAAGGATTAAAAGTGCTGGATGCAATCAACATAATCAAAAAAGAAATAAACGAGAAACGAGAGACTACGAAGCGGGGACTACCGCTATTTATGCTAACTTTTGACAATAAGGAGAGTATAGACAAAATATATGAAATAAGAAACATACTAAATATAGTAGTAAAAATAGAACCGCTTCGGAAAAACACACGTTTAATACCACAATGCAAGAGGTGTCAGGAGTTTAATCACACTCAAAGCTACTGCAATAAAGATCCACGATGTGTGAGATGTGCTGGAAAACACAATACCATATCTTGTACAGTAAGTAGAAAGACGACTCCCATATGCATCAACTGTAAAGGAGATCATCCAGCTAGCTACAGAGGGTGTGTAGTAGCCATGGAACTTCAAAACAAAAGGGACAATATTACAAAGCAGAAGAAGCAAGTACAAGTACAACGAAGGTATACACAGGAAAAGGAGATTCAACCTGCAAATATACAAGCAAGTAGCGCAAGCAGCGAAGCGCCTAAAACATACAGCCAGATTGCCAGCGGTAGAGAAGAAAAAAGAACAATAGAAGGAATGCTAAATCAAATTCTTAACAATATGAACGAGCAGCAAAATGTAAACAAACAAATCTTTGAGAAAATACAAAAACTAGAAACTGGTTTGATAACAATGCGACAAGGAAACAGAAATGAATAACGTAATTACAATAGCTGCCTGGAATGCCAACGGATTGCAAGGACGCATTCACGAATTAGAACTATTTATGCATCTTAAAAAAGTTGATATATGCCTTGTGTCCGAAACACATTTCACACGGGAGTCGTATATCAAGCTCAATAATTATCGCACTTACAAATCAAATCATCCAGCAAATAAAGCGAGGGGAGGAACAGCTATAATTATTCACGAAAGAGTAAAACACAATGCAGAAGTAAACATTGAAATAGAAGAAATGCAAGTTACAACAATTTCAATGAAAATACAAAACCAAGCATTCAAAATTGCAGTCATTTATTGTCCACCACGATATAATCTTAAAAAACAAGACTATTTAAATCTCTTTAAAACTCTAGGCAACAAATTTATCATTGGAGGTGATCTCAACGCCAAAAACACTTTCTGGGGCTCTCGCTTAACCACGGCCAAAGGAAAGGAGCTCTATCAGGCAGGTTGCGATTATAAGTGTGAGTTCCTATCCACGGGAATGCCAACGTACTGGCCAACAGATAATGAAAAAATTCCAGATCTCATTGATTTCTATATAACAAAAGGGCTCTCAAGAAACTACATGCACATAGTTAGTGATGAAACAATATCATCGGATCACACACCGATCATACTCACCATTAGTAGTTCAATAATAATGAGAAGTACTCCACCAAGTCTCACTAACCATAAAACAGACTGGGAAGGATACCGTAAAGTTATCGAACAAGATATAAATTTACAAATACCGCTGAAAACACCTAAAGAACTGGAAGACGATGTTGACATTTTAGTAAAAGCAATTCAAAATGCGGCATGGCGAAATTCTCCAAAAATAAAAGTAAAAGAAAATTTTAATATCAATTTTCCAAAAGAGGTTAGAGAACTTGTCAACAAAAAAAGAAAAGCTAGAAAGAAATGGCAAATTACTAGAGCACCCCAGGACAAAACCATTCTAAATACATTAGCTAATAGTTTAAAAGAACTGCTGAAAGAAATCAAGAATGATAACTTTGCTTGGTACCTGAGAAAGCTCTCTGCAGACAAGGAAACGGACTACTCATTATGGAAAGCAGCGAAAGCACTGAAGAGGCCGAAAAACCAGAACCCACCCATCAAAACAGAAGACGGATCATGGATGGTCAACAACAAGCAAAAAGCAGACCTATTCGCTGAATATTTAGAGAAAACATTTAAGCCATATCCTCGACAGACTACCGAAGAAGACATCGCTTGCACTGCAAAAAAAGACAACCTCAAAATTCTTCCAGTAACTCTCAAAGAACTAAAACACATAATTAAGACCGATTTGAATGCCAAAAAAGCCCCGGGATTTGACCTTATAACGGGTAAGGTAATTAAAGAATTACCGGATATAGCACTGAGAAAACTCCTACATCATTTTAATGCAGCTATCAGACTACTATACGTCCCTAGCCAATGGAAAGTAGCTGAAGTGATAATGTTACTAAAACCAGGTAAACCACCAAATGAAGTCACGAGCTACCGGCCAATTTCACTACTGCCAGTTATTTCTAAAATATTTGAAAAACTACTCCTGAAAAGGTTGAAGCCAATAATATATGAAAGAAGGCTAATTCCGGATCATCAATTCGGATTTAGAAATAAACACACGACAATAGAACAGGTTCATCGAATAACTAATATCATCGAAAAAGCACTTGAAACGCAACAAATATGTTCCAGCGTCTTTCTGGATGTGGCACAGGCGTTTGATAAAGTATGGCACCAAGGACTAGAACACAAATTGCAAAAGGATTTACCTGCTGAATGGTACCTTATTCTCAAATCCTATCTAAAAGGTAGACATTTTAGAGTTAAAATAGAAGATGAGTACTCTGAGATGAAGCAAATAAAAGCAGGAGTGCCCCAGGGTAGCGTCCTTGGACCAGTTTTGTACTTATTATGTACAAGGGATATTCCACAACCTGAGAATGCCACAATAGCTACCTTGGCAGATGACACTGCAATAATGGTTACTGGGAAGAAAGAAGAAGAAGTGAATAGTAAACTGCAGCAATCGCTTAATGAGGTTTATAAGTGGACAAAGAAATGGCGAATTAAGCTGAACGAAGCCAAATCAACGCACATAAATTTTACAAACAGGAAAACTATTCCTTTCGCAGTTACCCTCAACTCACAAACAATACCTTACTCCAACACAGCGAAATACCTAGGTATGACACTAGATGCGAAGCTCAAGTGGAAGGAGCATGTCAAAATGAAAAGAGAGCAGCTAAATATTAAACTCAGAAAAATGCATTGGTTAATGGGAAGGCACTCACAGCTGACCGTGCATAACAAGCTGGTATTATACAACCAAATACTGAAACCCATTTGGACCTATGGTATACAACTGTGGGGTTGTACCAAGAAAACCAATTTGAAGAAAATACAAACGTTTCAAAATAAAGTACTGCGTAGTATTACAGATGCGCCATGGTACATCAGAAATGAAAATCTACATCGTGACTTAAAGATGCCCACCGTAGACGATGAAATCAAGAAGGAGTCGTAGACGATGAAATCAAGAAATCAAATGTCTATTCTCGGCAGCGAATAGACATTTGCTACGTCTACAAGACCACCACAACAATGAAATATTGCAGTTACTCGATACGAGAACAGATCTGCGTAGATTGAAGAGGACCAAGCCTCAAGACCTGACCCTGTGATATCTACCACTGTACCACACAATAAGAAGTGTGTAATATAAATCTTTCGGAACTAGTCAGTGGATTGGATCTGGAATACGTATTGTACTTATTATATATAAAAATTGCTAGATAAGCAAATTTGCTTAGTTGTAATTACCTTGTAATAAAAAAAAAAAAACTACTTTTTATTAGATACGTTATATCTTAAGTAAGTTTGTAATGTCACTCTAATATATGGTAGCTAACTAGATATTTTTTGTTAAAAACCTCAGATAGCATATCTAGATACATTTCTTCTGAGGTACATTTGTTAACGTGTCCATATATGTTATCTGTTAGTTATGTTTGTTAGCCCAATAATAAGAATAACCTAATGAGCTAAACATGCGTTAAAAAGTTTAAAAAATGAAAAAAATTGTTTAAAAAAAAAATAACAATGCGTAAAAAATACTTTTGTATAAAAAGTCCGTGAAATCATATTGTAATTTATTATTTCAGTGGTGACATCTGGAGGTAATAAGGTATACTACTTGAAGCTTAAGAAACAAACCCCTTCTGTAGGTTGTGATCCTGGATTTTGGAAAGAGTGTGACGTAATAGTAAATGTCGACACCAACCTAAAAGCTCTCAATAATTTTGTATAACGAAAATACTTAGCATATATACTACAAGTCGTTTAGAATATAACTCTTTCAAGTCACATATCTTATCACTCTTATAAATGACATCTCCGTTTAAAAATTATTCTAACCTTAACATTTATTCTATTCTTAATTTATTCTAACCTCCGTATATATTATTTAAATAAATTATAAATGAATTATAACAGGACAGCAGTGCTTGCCTATTGATGAATACGAGCTCAGATTTTTGACGACAAACATCTGACAAACCCACCTTAAGCTGCACTGAATTAATTAATAAAAGAATTGATCATTTATATCTCAATATATTAATTTTTTTAATAATAATTAAATAAATACAGCTGACTAATTTCTTTAATCTATTATTATAATGTTCCAAGGGTATGTTTTTATTCTTATACTAAAGTGTCCTCTGTCGTTAAGCGACGTGTTTTGTGTAGATAATTTAAATTCATAAATTATTTCATAACTTCATTCAATTTTTTAAAGAAGCCTTCCTTTCTAATACAAACATTTTATTCCAGCCCGTTGCTGATATATACAATTATACATATTTCATTAATTTGAAATGTAAATATCAAAGTAATGTTATTTAGGTTGCATATACTCTGGGCGCAAATACATTTGTGCGTCATCTATTGAACAAATAATAAACCATATATATAAATATTAAGTTACCCTTCAATAGATGTCGCTGATCTTGGACACATTCTTGTCTTCTATGAGTAAACTCAATTTAAATATATAAAATAATACTTCAGTTGTGACGGTATCAACGTTCAATCACTAGTTGTAATTGGAAAGGATCAAATCTTTCATTTCAAACGCCGTTTTTTTCAGGTAAGTCCTATTCACCTTGCATGATGGTAACATGGGTATATTCTTCACAAAGAAAATGCCGCCGCGGATTTTTTGAGCATCGGAGACACGCTCTGGAAGAAAATTTCAAATAAGTATGAAGAATAAGTAACCCACAGCTCAATTGTTAAATGGTATTTTGTAGTTTTATAAATACCTGCAACGTAATCTTTCAAATCCTGTTCAACTAATCTGCTGCCTACATTTAAGACCACAAACGCCACTAGGATGTCCCCGAACACATCGTGCGGGACCCCCACGATGCCACACTCCACCACGTCAGGGTGCGACAGGACAACAGCCTCTACATCTGCCGGACAAATCTGAAACCAATCAATTATCAACTGATGTTAAATCAATATTCATTACATTTGATATTTACCGGCCAATTTTGGTACTTCAAGACTTCCTTCGCTCTGTCCGTGATGAAGAGAGTGTCATCCTCATTGTAGAAGCCGATATCCCCTGTTCGAAACCATCCTTCCTCGTCGATTGTGTTTGACGTCATTTCCGGATTGTTGTAGTACCCTAACATGACGTAGTCGCTCTTGATACAGATTTCCCCCTCCATGTTGCGGCCAAGAATCTCTCCGGTAGAAGAATCAATGACCTGCGTTAGTGTTATCAACTATGAATTTATACGTTTCAGAGATATTTATAATTCAACGAATTTCGACCGGATGTTTACGGGGTACTACGCTTTACCTATCCGAACCCTGCAGATGTAATGAGACCTGTCACACTGCAAGCGGCAAAGCCGTCCGAATACGAGCGGTATCTACCTCTCACATTGGAAATGAATAACAGCAAATTTTATTCAAGCGATACCACCACCACACGCAAAACCCATCCTTTGTAAATGCAAACAATCGCCTCAGACTGGAGGGAATACCGACGCACATTCGTTGCATCGCTTCAATCCGCTTCGAATGGGATTTATCGGCGACATCGCTTTGTGAACGAGTATGTTTAGCATGCTTCAGTTTATACAAACTGACCAAACAAATATGATAGAACTAAACTAAAATTCACGCCAATCAGAAGTCAGATATATAATAAATGCTAAAGTCCCTTTAATACCAGTAGTGTATCGATAAAAATTAAAGTAAAAGTTTGCTCTCATGATAAATTATGTTAGTGCAATACAACTCCAATAGACCCTACAGTACACAAGTTGCTTAAAGTACTGTTGTATCGGTAAGGGGTATGTATGTATTGTGACACACACGGTCGGTTTGCTTTGAGAGCAGTAGCCACTCATCCCACCCTCCGATTTACGTCCGAATTGGCCATCGCTTAAATACGGTGCCATAGTGCGACAGGCCTACGATGTATTAGACCTGCAATCACCTTGAGACTGTTGCCGTTGATAAGGCGTCCTACGGAACGTTCCCTCTCCTTCTCTTCGCCTTCCGTCTTTGAAATGACTCCGCTGAACTCCGTCATGCCGTAGCCAACGATTGCGTCACAGCTTGGCAACAGTCTTCTTAACTCTGCGAGTGGCTGCGGTGCTATTAGTCCCCCTCCCAACATGACAATCTTTAAGCTCGTCAGATCATAGTTGGAAAATTCGGGATATTTCACAAGGCGGTTTAAAATGGATGGCGAAAAGATAGTTTGGGTCGCCTAAAAAGTAAGTTTTATTAAGATTAAGGTGTTTGTCGTAACAAAGATTACTTCATAAATTTATTTGAACTCGAAGTCAGTTGTGTTTCTTAATCTAAAAACTTAAGGAGGTACAGGAGGTTAACGTAAATGATGAAAACGTTGTGAAATTTGGAGGGTCGATACAAATAGTTAAAATACATGCTGTCTCAAAATTTTAGAGACCTTGGGTTCATAGTTTTCTTTTTATACATGATTAAAAATAGTCATTTTCCATACAAATCACAATTTTTAGCTCAATTTCATCACATAATATAACTTTTAACTATAAAAAAATGGTGACACGGCTTTCAAAAACTAGGTGTATATAAAATAATCTTTTCTGTAACTATTGCAAAAAGAAAATTATCAAAAGCATACCTATTTACGAATATACTTAAATAAAACCTTTAAGACACAGTAAATGTAGGTTATAAGCCGGCAACGTTGCAAATGCCAATTTGAGCGGGAAATTCAAAATCGGAATAAATATTATATAAAATATAACAATTTATTGGACAAAGAACCAAATCACGCATGCGTCAACACACGTAAATTTACAGCGTTGCCAAATTTATTATTAATTTTTCAAAATATTTAATTTGAATTTAAATTGAATTAATATAAATTTGATATTAATTATAGGTAATTTTTAATTTATTAAACTATTATATGCATAAAAAAATCATTTTAACAAGCAAGACGCAGATTAATAGGGAATTGAAAAATTCATTTTCAAAGGTACAGTCCCAATATTTGCTCGTCCCTCATGTACTTCGTATTTTGCATTTCGTATTACCGAGAGATAAACTTTTTGCATTGACGGTACGTCCTGTACCTCCTTAATCTGTGTATTTCATCTAAACTTAAAATCATCCTTACCTTATACTTCTGTATTGCTTCCAGTGCTAGTTTCTCTGTAAAGATGACAGGTCCGTAGAGCCGCTTGACGCCAGTGTACAAGCCAATGAGAAACGTCAGCCATCCTGATATCCAATACAGGGTGGTAAATATGATTGAAACTTCTTTGTTTGACGTCATCTCGAAGACACTACGGTGTTTTAACGAAATTGAATGAAGTGAGAAACCAAAGAAATAGAGAGAGAGAGAGATATTGCGACATAAAATTAGTACACTCATTGCAATAAACGTAATATTTGTAATGTTACTGAAATAATTTGTTGAATATTGAACCTGTGGGGAGAGAGAGGGAGAGAGAATCCTTTACTTACTTCGACATCTGCATCAGCAAAGTATTATGTGAAATCATAACTCCCTTTGGCGATCCTGTGGTGCCGCTAGAACAAACTACAATCGCCGTTGCTTTAGTGGTGTCAGAAAATTCTGCAGCTCTGTCAAAATATAATAAATATTACCAAAAATATTTTTTTTAGCTACTAAGGCTGAGCGCATGCTAGAAACACCTCCATATCACCAATGAACAAATATTTACAAATAACTCGTCATGGATACGTGTTACGTATATGCAATAAGGCTGCTTTCACACTGAAACCGACTATTCCACGAATTCCACCTTCTTTACTAGGGCGTAATATCATTAGCACACTTTTTTAAGACACTACTGCACCGTAGAAGTACGTAGTCTGTTAAAAAAATAAGGAGAATTTTCATTTTTCTCAAAAAAATATTTATTTATTCATCAATTTCTATTTTGTCCCCTTCAAAGTAGTCCCCCTCAGATATAATACACTTGTGCCAGCGTTTTTTCCAATCCTCCAAGCAGTTCTGATATGCACTTTTTGGTATGCTCTTGAGCTCTCTCAGCGATTCGGTTTGTATCTCCTCAAGGCATGATTACGGTGTTGTTTTTGGCCAAAAAACTACAAATTAAAAATTGTAATTAATTAAAATTTTTTTGGTCAAAATTCAGCAGTTTTGGAACAAACTTCGCTGCCACACGCTTCATGCCCAAAATTTCCGAAAAAATTGCATGGCATGAGCAAACCGATATGCCGACATCCTCAGCATAACAATTTTCTTCACTTCCTCAACATTTTCATTGGTTGTTGATGTGCTGGGGCGTCCAGGGCGAGCGTCGTCATTCACATCTTCTCGACCTTCTGTGAAAAGCTTGTACCACTTGTAAACATTTTTTTGGCTTAAAGTAGACTCACCGTATGCCACTTTCAACATTTCAAGTGTTTTGGAGCACTTGATTCCATTTTTCACACAAAATTTAATGCAAACTCTTTGATACATGTTTTTCGACAGTAGAAAATCGCCGAACACGCAAAACACTTCTAACTTTTATGCCTCTCACAAACAAACTAAATGTGCTATATAGCTAAAACTGTGAACATATGTTCGAGACGAGTGTACCAACATAACAAAATAAAAAAATCGATAATCGAATGTACGTAGCCCGCGAAATTTGACCTTTTTCAAAAATTCACCTTATTTTTTGAACAGACCTCGTATATATTTCATAAGTCTCAAGTATTCAAAACATCGATATCGTAAGCAATCAGTTGCAGTGTGAAGGCCGCAATTCATAACCTACGTCTCCATTAAGACTTTACTTGATTTGGAACACTAACAAATGTTAGGTGTTGTTTACAAATAATAATTGATTGATAGAATCGATTAGCTAATGTAATGCGCGCTAATAGTGGGATTTTGAGATAATAGATAGCTCTGCATTTAATAAATGCTCACTTGAATGTCTTATCACTGCTGTTATCAACCTGAAAATCCTGAAAAGTCATTGCATCATTGCGGGATTCGCTGTAAACAATGATACTGCATTTTATTTGGAGCTCCGTCACGATGTTCTGCATTATGTCTAGAACTGCTTCTTCGCAAAACAACATTTTCGGTTCCAGAAGTCTCAGCATGTGTGTAAAGTCGGCTGGTCGAGAAAAATACAATCTTATTATTCAATTATTAATGTTATTATTAGTAAAGTATCATTTACACTCATTGCTTTAGTTTAATTTTGTATTTTGTATTAAATTTAAATTGTTTAGCATATGGCAATACGCATAGTCATTCACAGCACCATTTTTAATTTAATTTATTTTTTAGTTTTTAGTTTTCTTAGTTTTTTTAAAACCTTACAAGGTCCAATGTCTAACACCGCTTTTTTGATTGAGAAACCGAGATTTATAACTGCCCAGTAAACAATTTGGTGAAGTGTCCTATTTGGTGAAGTTCGAGTCACTCGTACAATTCTATTCTAACGCTTTACAAGTTCTCTACCTGTCACAGATTTTGTGTTAGTTTTTCAAAATAATATTCTTTCTTTTTCCAACATCATTCATTAAGTATTTCTGTTTCTTTCCCACATGGGTATATTTTTATTATCCGGTCATAAATCATAAACCTACTCCGCTTTTAATTCAGCAGTGAACCGTCGTTGAAATGTCTGTAGCTCATAAAAAGGACCTTTCCTTTGAACGACTGAATAGAAAACGAACACGTTCCAGACATAAAATTCATGATATGTAATAGAAATTAAGTCGAATTTACTCCAAAATGTTTACTGGGTGCAGTAGCCATGAATAGATCATTCTTGTTATCTGGGTATAATATATAAGAAAAGACAGAATAGTATTAGGGGCGATAAAAGGCTACGTGCCTACGAAGCCCAAAAATCTATATTTAAAAAAAAAAAAAAAAGGTCCAATGTCTTAAATTAAAAATATTAAATTAACAAAACCTATATTATATTATAACCTCCAAAATGTGACAATCTGTCAAAAGGCAGTAGGATTTACTATTAAAAGAAATTTATTGTCAGTTTTTGAAAAATATAGAAGTGAAAATAATTTCTATTACTAATTGTTATTAAAAATAGCAATTTTGTCGAACTGTCAAAATTTGTATTACTAACGATACATACGCACCATCTAAATTAACTAAACTTAAATTAAAACACAAATATGAGAAGGAATGCTTAAACGAAAACCTGAAATCTAGATTACAACATTAAATAAAAACAGTAAATTAAATATCAAAACAGTGAGTAGGAATGAGGCTTCAAGCCTAAAAGGTTGTAATATAATATACTTTTTCTTAATTTAATATTTTTAATTTAAAACATTGGACCTTGTAAGGTTCTAAAAAACTAAGAAATCTTAAAAAATAAATTAAGTTAAAAACGGTACTGTGAATGACTACGCGTATTGCTATATCTTAAACAATTTAAATTAAATATAAAATACAAAATTAAATTAAAGCAGTGAGTGGGAATGATACTTAAGTCTACATAAATTTAAAGAAAGTAGAAAAGAAAAGAAAATTTGAATTGTTCCACGCTAAAACCACCTTAATAATAAAATATATTTCTACTGCTACCTCTTTTTAGTAAATATATTTTCCAAGATTTATGGAAATAATAATCTATCATACCTTTCGAGAGACCAACATCCATGACGTTGACAGGAGTGCCCGCGAGTATTGCCCCAATGGCTGTTACAAACGTGTCGGCCCTGTTTCGGGCACAAATGCAAACAATGTCACCAATTTGCAGCCCGTGAGCTCTAACGCCCTCAGCGACCCGAATACTTCTTTTGCAGAACGACTCATATGTTTCAAAAGACCCATCAACAAAGTTTACCTGAAAAATATTCAATAATAAAATGAATTAAACAATTTTTAATGTTTCGCAAAAGTAAGAACACGTTCGCATGAACTTGTTTTGAATGAATTTATTTAGTTGTTAAAGAAAAAGTAAGAAATTAGAAACTATCAAGCAATAAATACGAATTAACGTAATCTAACTCACATGCGTTATTCGTGTAGAGAATCCTCTCATTTTTTCGAGTAAAATTGTTCCCAACGATTTTCTCTCCCGGTACCATTTCGATTTCGGTCCATGGATAATCAAGTCATCTTCGTTCTCTGCCATATTCCAAATAGTGAAATCACGGATGTACGAACTGAGACACTTTATAAAGGTCGATCGAATCTTCTTGCAGTTGCAGAATGCACTGATGACTTCTGCGTTGTTGGAAATCAATTTATAGCGGTGCAGTTCGAGCTGCACTGCAATGTGCATTGCATTTTATAACTGCGCTAGAGAGCAGATAGTATACTAAGTACGAGTGCATTAAAAAGTAATTCAATGGACGTTATCGGAGGAGGTCAGGTTATCCGTTGTTCCGTTGTTGACGGTAAAATATTCTATATTTCAATTTATGCGAATACCCCAAGCGAATTGACAGTGGCGCACTTAGGTCGATGGAGGCTGCAGGTGTAGAAGATTTTATTTTAGTCGCGAAATCAATTTTGTCTCGTCACAATTGACGAAACAAATTCATAAATACAGCGAAATCCTGCCTATTGATATTTGAAATCAGTGATTCCCAAACTTTGCAACTAATAAATATATATGCAGTTAATGAAGTTTTTTTTTTAATTATAGTTTCTCGGGCTTCCTAGGCACGTAGCCTTTTATCGCCCCTAATATATTCTGCTTCTTCTTATACTTTGTATCCCGACAACAAGAAAGATCTATTCATGGATACTGCTGTTATAAATTTCGGTTTCTCAATCAAAAAGGCGGTGTTAACAGGAAGCGTCTACGAAGTCGGTAGCACCGCCCGTTGGAGTCCATTTCTTGCCATTGCTGTATCTTTACATTGCCACAGAATGTGGTCACCTCTTCTTCACCACATTCGCATTTAGAGTTTGGAATGATTTTGTTTCTTGCTATAGTTAATGAAGTTATGAACCAAGTCTAAATTTCAATAAAACTGTATTTTGATAAAGTTGGCTATATTAAATCACAATTTATAGATAGAAGATATTAACAATTGAAATAGTCATTTTTGATTCAGAATTTTCAAAATATCGTTTTTTTTTCTTTTTTTGATATTTCGAAAGTATTGTCTTTTAAGAATATACTGTTAAATTTTTGTAAGGATATTGACAACAGTTTCGTTGCTACAGTCGTATATATGAAGCATTTAGCCATATATCTATATTCATACTTAAAACTTTAATCTCATTTATCTCAGACCTACTTTTCTCGGCATGGTGTTGTAGAAAAAAAAAACTATTCAACCGAATCGTCTGAAATTTTAATATGTTATTCATAACATCAATAGCTATCGTTGGAACAAGAATCATTTTTATATTTCAATAACTTCGTATCTTTTTCATTCAATTTAATTTATTTCAATAACTGGTAAAAAAACCCAGATTTTAGAATTTCAATTTCAAAAGCGCACCATTTTGTCAATTTTCAATTTCTTTTCTCTAGTTCCGACCATAACTGTACTCATACTAATTAATAATTTTCTCAGCTTTTATTAGTCTATTCAGCGCCATTTTTAACATATTTAACAACATTTTTAAATTTCAAAAAAGATTTTTTTATATGTAGAATAAGTGTAATAATAAGCCTAAAAATTTAAAATATTGTTCTTCATTATTTTTATTATAAAAAAAAACAATCCTCAAAATACCTTAAATTTTCGAACTCTAGGTCACCCTTAATCATTAAAGGAATTCAAAGTTATAAAATATATGTTATGCTGCGACATCATAAGCGAGTCCTATCCTTTTCCTTCTTTGAATTGCTATCATACAAGAGAGCGTAAAAAGGATGAAAGATAATATCAGTTACTACTTGGTCAGGCTCGTGCAACCAGGGCTGTGGAGTCGGACACGAGGAGTTGGAATCAGAAGGAATTGCTAATGAAAGGATTCGGAGTCGGAGTACGCAAAATTGTACCAACTTGAACTTTCTAATACGCTACGAAAATATTTAAATATTATAAATAAAAAAAACAATGGGCTTGTGTCCTCATTTTTTAGAGGTCGATTTTTCAATTGTTGATTGATATTGATGTTAATAAATGTGTATTGGCGTGTCTATTTTATTAAATATCTAAATGTTGACGGAGATATAGTAATTAAATGTTAATTAAATGTAATTAAGATGAAAGATAATATCAGTTACTACTTGGTTTGTGTCATGCTCGTGCAACCAGGGCTGTGGAATCGGACACGAGGAGTTGGAATCGGAAGGAATTGCTAATGAAAGGATTCGAAGTCGGAGTACGCAAAATTGTACCAACTTGAACTTTCTAATACGCTACGAAAATATTTAAATATTATAAATAAAAAAAACAATTAATCTTGGTTTTTTAAATGACTGTTTTAATTGTTAATATCTTCAATAATATTGCGACTATTTAAAGAAATCTCATTTGAGATCCTGATAGTTAACTTTATCAGTACATGTGGTATATTATACTTTACTAGAATTTAATAACGTGTACACTACGAGAAAATGGATATTTGTACGTATTATCAGTCGCAGATTTATACTAGAACTTTAATGAAACCTGAGATATATTTAGAGTAGAGAAAATGAATTTGAAGATAAATATAATTTACAAATTTGCACTGGATAAAATGAAATCTATCATATAATGATTTTTAGTAAAAGTAAAATTTAGATTCATTACAATTTAATTTTCAACTCAACCCACTAAACATAAAATATGAATGCTACATTACTTTTATATAATATCTTTTCTGAGGCTCAACCTAGTAATATTTAATCTAAATTTTTGAATATTTGAAATACGAATAAATAATTTGGATAAATTAAATACGAATAAATAGGTCAGAGAGCATTGTAAAGAACATAAAATTGTTTACGTGATCTTCTTAAGAAGTTTTGTGGGTATGGTATGCGCAAAAGGATAGATTTACTTTTTAAAAAGCAGTAAAAATAGGTCACAAAACATTGCATATTAGGTAAAATAGTTTTCATAACCAACAACATTTCTTGTTTTAGGTAAACATTAAATAACAAGACCGTGTTCAGCGGATATATTTCCTTTTTATATTACACACTCCCCAAAATGTTTTAGTATTTTAGTTTTAGTTTTTTACCGACTCCACAACCCTGCGTGCAACCCATAAGCTTTTATATTATGATGATTGTGAACAAAGAAAAATAACAAATAAAGATTTAGCCTATTGTGGCCTTTCCTTGCTTCCCAACATGAAGTAAAATGGGCTTTGATATAATTGGATAATATAGGATTCTAACCACTAGCTATGCACTCTCCTGATAATATAATATTAGACATGAAGGGCGTAATTGTGCTCAGTATATAATTTTTAAGTACAGGTCTTTATAGGCGGTTGCTTCTGAATTCTAATAACCGAGCTTCAAACAATAATACGTACCTTCGCTTTAAATGAACTTAAATACTATGTCATTTGGAATATGACGTAATCAGAACAAAGTGAACAGAACACGTAACTTGCGGGGGTCGCAATCCATTTCACTGCTAAGGTTGCTGTCACACAGTTGTTTCACATTAGCACACTTTATGTCTATATTAAAGTAAATACTAAATTAATGGTTAATATTTTCTAATAGATTTTTTTTATTTTGAAAACTTGTCACTTATATTTAAGTCTTTTTAGTTTTAAGAATATTAATTTTAAACAATGTTAGTGTAAAGTAGAATGAAATTGTAAGGTAGATTGTAGCGCCCTTGGTGAATGTTCACTAAAAATACTTGCACGTGTTCGTGGACACTAGTTTGGTGATTTTTTTTTTGGTCTGGATGAATTCATTTGTTTTCATACTTTACAAATGTTCATCGAAAATGTAAAATAAATTTAATGTGATATAAATAAATTAAATGAAGGACTAGTTTCAAATAGCTTATCAAAATTTTAAGTGTGATAAAATGAATATTTCAACAAGAGTATGGCAAATAATTCTAAAAATCCGTGCAGTTGTTTTCTTCGAATCTCTAAACTTATGGGGATGGTTCGAACCGCCAGAATCTCACATTAGTTCGAACGTAATGTCAGAATACCGTTTCCTTGACATTCTCACTGGCCGTTTGAACAGATACCTTAAACTAAATGTAAGGGAATGTAAAGATTTGGTAACTTATTTCAAAACAGATGATGGGAATATCTTCCACTCCGAATTCTGCAACCTGGTCCATTGTCAAGAGCCGACCTTACCGAAAATGCAGAAGTGTCTTTGTTCTAGTTATATGAATGATATTAAGTGTTTTGTCAATTGGGCAAAAAGTGATTCCAAACTAAAATACCCAAATTCGTGCAGACCTAAATTTGTTATGAACAAATGATTAAATAGTAACATTTAAGTATTCTCTATTTAAAGCTTCTTATTAAATTTATGTAAACGATAGAAATAAAACAAATCAGTAAGCATTATAACCTTTGTTTTTTTTTATTAAGTTTGGTATAAACTAGTGCGACTTCAACATGCGACATTATCTAAGGTAGTAGAGTTTATAAAGTTCTACTTTAGAGTATTTTATAATATATACTTTGTTAGAATCATATATCGCCTTTCTGTCGTTAAAAAGCAAAATCCTTTGTAGACTAGAACGAAAATATTTTTTGCGATTTCATTATCGTACATGGTTTTATCATAAAGTCTCTTTCGTAATAAGAACAGAACTAGAGCCAAATGTAAAGAATTAAGACAACTTCTTTTCTGAACATACAAAGCTGGCTAATGTAGTAACAAGACTGCCGCTGTATTTACTTGTTACATGTTATTTTGGTGTAGACGTGTTTTGCAACCTCTTCCAACAATGTTAGATATATCGCATGTTGCAGCCGCTCTAGTGTAGATGATCCGTAACATAAATTGCAACTGCTTTACAAAGTGGCAAAATCATTACTGGTAATAAAAGTTAATTAGATTTTTATGCTTTTATGTTATTATAAAATACAAATCAATTGATGAACAATTTTTTAAATTCTATGTTCATAGTACACTACTACTAAAAAGGATTAAATTTCTCAGTTGCGTACAAGATTTCGATGGCTTTCAGGAAGGCTCTGTAGTCGACTTCGTTTCTCAGGCCACGATTCTTACCGAAGCATTTATAGAGAACCTCCATTTCTCTGCGGGACACCATAGTCGCCATTCCTCTAACTGACAAGGTTCTGAGGAAGTGATTCTCTGTCACCGTTCCGCAGTTCTCCTTGTCAAAGTCTTTGAATACTCTGAGCAAGTTCATAACCATGTCCGGTTTCTTCGATAACTTCTGCAACGCAACAGATAAGGTATGACGTTCGTCGTAGTTCAAGAAGTTTGTGTCGTCATCGTATGATGGTACATATTGAACTGGCGTGACAAGAGGAGCTCTTTCCAGATCTTCTTGTGCGAACGCTTCTTCAACCAGCCTCACGAATCTCATGTAGTCCACAAAGCAAGGACGCTTAGGGCTTTTAAAGACATCTATTAATGTTTCCATTTCCGTAGGCGTTAAATTGAACCGACAATTGTTCACTCCTCGATAGAAATTCTCAACGCGTATGCAATGTTCGTTGAACTTGTCGTACTCTTTCAGGAGTTCTGTGATTTTAACTCTTTCTCTGACAACCTTTGCTTTAATTTTAGAAATTATAGCAACAATATCTTTTTCGCGGTTTTGCGGCGGCGTCACGAGTTCTGCTTCATTTAATGCAATCTTGTCGGCTAGGAGTTGATCGTACATCGGCTCAACGATTGGTTTAGGATCAGCCTCCTGCAGAAAACTGTAGTAGTTGAATCCCATGTCGTCCAGATATCTCTGTTCCATGGCGTACATCTCCTCATTAGACAAGAGGATCCCCAGGAACTGCAGACATTGTCTGTACTGAGCTCGGCTGACATGACCAGTGTTTTGTTGGTCATAGTCGTTAAATGGCGGCTTCAGGAATATTCCGCGTGCCTGCGAAGCCACCCTGCATTTTCGAACAGCTTCCTCACATAGATCGCGTTTCTTCTCGTCAATTCCTTGCCAGTTAAGTGTTCCCTCCTTCGGCATTTCAACCACTTCCACTGGAGGAACATCTAAGAGAAGTTCTGGATATTTTTCCATTTCCTTTACATTGAACACCAAATTAACGTCACTTTCAAAGGTATCCCAACACACCCTGCTCTGATCGTTGGGATCACGGTATTGCATTATGACCTTTTCAATTTCGCTAGGAGTTAGGTATAGCCGATGCAATGATGACACCCCTATGCCATCCAACCCTCGTTTGAACTGTGCCACCGTTATCCTGCCACTGCGCATTGGATCGAACTGATCAAAGAACTCGCAAACCCTGATACGGTTAGCTAGAACGTGTTTCTGTATTCTCCTCATTAGCTCCACCAGCTCCCTTTGTATTCGTTCTTTATTTAAAATGGGATGGAAAATTGACTGTGCCCCAAACACAGTGGCCACGTTCACTCTCCCAATTTCAGGACGAGGTAGTTTAGGTAATTCAGCGTCAATAATTTTTCCTGGAAACTGTTGGAATACATCGCCTCCCAAGTCTGTCATGCCATGCTTATCAAAGTAAGTCACTATTTTATCAATTTCTGCAATGAAAGCTATGTAGTTAACAGTGTATGAATCCTTTCCAAATCTTTTGATGAGCAAATTGAAATCAAAGTCAGACACCTTAATCCCCAAATAATACATTATTCTACCAAAATGAGCGAATGTTACAACTCCGGCATTTTTGGCAATGAGTTCGTAGTCCTGGAAATACGGCCGAAGGACAATGTCCCGCAGCTTGACACATGAAGCTATCTTCGTCAGAAGGACACACAAGCGTCTCTCTTCAGTTTGAGATAGTCTATTTACGTGAAGTGGGTCCTCCCATTCCAAGCCAGTTACAAGTGGATCGTTTTTGGAGAAATCGGGAGTGCTCGCATCAATAACATTGCACATTTGTGTGTAGAAGATTCTGCCATCTTGGACGCGGAAGTAGTCTGCAAGCTCATGAATTTCTTGGTCTGTTAAACCGACTGGACCTTTAAGAGGTCCGGTAAATACTGTAACGAATTTAGATTCCGAAAGAAGGCAGTTATTGGTCGGGTCTAAAGGTTTGAAGTAGTCCCATAGATTGATATTAACGCGAAAGATCGCAGCGCGGATTTTGTTTAAGGTCCTCCATATGTCCAACAGATTAATATCTTTTACGTGCGGCATTATTCACAAGAATTTGTTCACTGTAATTTTGAAAATGTATTATTTAAATTTTGGCAATTTTCCCAATAATTTTCTGAATAGGTTAGACAGTTTAATTTACTATTAAAACATTTTGTTTAAGAACGTGTTTCCCTTTTGTTTCCAGTGTTTGAAATGTTTCTGCCTATCTAACTATCATATCGCCATTAAATACTTTTGTCTAGAAAACAAAATTTAACACAAATGAAAATTGACGCGTTTAAATTGTTTGTCTATAAATAGCTAAATTTAAGTAAAACAAGAATTATTAAACATGGATGTGGAAAATCAAGTCCAAGTACAATGTATACCGGTAGAAGAACCTGTAAAACCTATAGCTCCGCCATCAGAAGAACAACCTGTAATATATCTAGCTCCACCATCAGAAGCGCAACTCCCTGCAAATCCTGCAAAAGCTGTAACTGCGCCATCAGTAGTACAGCAGCCTGCAAATCCTGTGAAAATTATAACTCCACCACCAGTAGCTCAACAGCCTGCAAGTCCTGCGAAAATTACAACTCTACCACCAGTAGCTCAACAGCCCGCAAATCCTGCAAAAATTACAACTCTACCACCATTGAGGGAAAAGAATTTTTTGAACTACACGGAGCGCAAAATTTTCTATCGTGCAATGGATAGGTTAGCAGTCAAGGGAAACTTAACAAATTCGCTGATGAAAACGTTCACGGAATACGATGAGAACGGTACAGGAACGGTATCGGAAAATGAATTCATTCGCACTCTGAGGATTAATCAGATGCATTCCGATATCTCCACGACCGAATTAGAAGTGTTCTTCAAATCCTTTCGTCCTTCAAGGAACGAAAATTGCCATAAGATTAATTACAGGGAATTTGTTGATGAATTGGAAGAAAAGTATAAACACAGATCAGCGTGCCCATTCTGGTGCTCTAATTGATTTTAGATTTAATTAATTCTTATTTAAATTGTTTGCTATTGTTAATTTCAGTATCTATGTTCAACTAAAATGATGGTAAATCACAAATCAATAAAAAAACACTTCCACTTGTAAACGAATGTATTTTATCAATTAAGAAGAACTTAGAATAATTTGCGGTCGCTACTACTTCTGTTCAAATATTTTTCCAATCTAGTTCGTATCGTCAGGTGTTGAACATCTGTAATATTTGCGAAACCTCGACTTAATAAAATTTTTGTTTTGTTTCGCGTTATAGCTTTGTGTATTGGTATAACTTTAAATGCTTCGTAAAGAAAAATAATTAGTGGGTTTTAAAGCAGTGATTCGAGCAGTAATCATTGACGAGCAAAATGTTAAATCAGCTGAGATATCCTGATATCTCACAACAAGAAATTATCAGAAATGTGTTAACTTTTGAAGAAAGAAATCTTCTTGAAAGCACCATGTATAAATTGGCAAATAGGAATAACCTTTACCAACATTTGATGAAGATGTTTAATGAGTTTGATCAGAAAAAGACAGCGACAGTGACAGATACGCAGTTCCTAAGGGTTCTAACCAGCGGGCCAATGATTTCCATGATCTCCAGACAGGAGCTTCGACTTCTATTTAAAATCTTCTGCATTAAAGGAGGAGACCAACCTAATAAAGTATTTTACAGGGAATTCTTATATGAACTGGACTCAAAATATAAGAATCCTAACCCAAATGCATTATAGTTTCATGTCGTGTCCAGTCTTGTACTTATTTGTATGTGTTTTATATTGATATGTTTTTAAATTCTTTGTGTGTAATAAATTATATTTTATTTAATAAAGTTAAAAAAGTTGATATATGCCTTGTGTCCGAAACACATTTCACACGGGAGTCGTATATCAAGCTCAATAATTATCGCACTTACAAATCAAATCATCCAGCAAATAAAGCGAGGGGAGGAACAGCTATAATTATTCACGAAAGAGTAAAACACAATGCAGAAGTAAACATTGAAATAGAAGAAATGCAAGTTACAACAATTTCAATGAAAATACAAAACCAAGCATTCAAAATTGCAGCCATATACTGTCCACCACGATATAATCTCAAAAAACAAGACTATTTAAATCTCTTTAAAACTCTAGGCAACAAATTTATCATTGGAGGTGATCTCAACGCCAAAAACACTTTCTGGGGTTCTCGCTTGACCACGGCCAAAGGAAAGGAGCTCTATCAGGCAGGTTGCGATTATAAGTGTGAGTTCCTATCCACGGGAATGCCAACGTACTGGCCAACAGATAATGAAAAAATTCCAGATCTCATTGACTTCTATATAACAAAAGGGCTCTCAAGAAACTACATGCACATAGGTAGTGATGAAACAATATCATCGGATCACACACCGATCATACTCACCATTAGTAGTTCAATAATAATGAGAAGTACTCCACCAAGTCTCACTAACCATAAAACAGACTGGGAAGGATACCGTAAAGTTATCGAACAAGATATAAATTTACAAATACCGCTGAAAACACCTAAAGAACTGGAAGACGATGTTGACATTTTAGTAAAAGCAATTCAAAATGCGGCATGGCGAAATTCTCCAAAAATAAAAGTAAAAGAAAATTTTAATATCAATTTTCCAAAAGAGGTTAGAGAACTTGTCAACAAAAAAAGAAAAGCTAGAAAGAAATGGCAAATTACTAGAGCACCCCAGGACAAAACCATTCTAAATACATTAGCTAATAGCTTAAAAGAACTGCTGAAAGAAATCAAGAATGAAAACTTTGCTTGGTACCTGAGGAAGCTCTCTGCAGACAAGGAAACGGACTACTCATTATGGAAAGCAGCGAAAGCATTGAAGAGGCCGAAAAACCTGAACCCACCCATCAAAACAGAAGACGGATCATGGATGGTCAACAACAAGCAAAAAGCAGACCTATTCGCTGAATATTTAGAGAAAACATTTAAGCCATATCCTCGACAGACTACCGAAGAAGACATCGCTCGCACTGCAAAAAAAGACAACCTCAAAATTCTTCCAGTAACTCTCAAAGAACTAAAACACATAATTAAGACCGATTTGAATGCCAAAAAAGCCCCGGGATTTGACCTTATAACGGGTAAGGTAATTAAAGAATTACCGGATATAGCACTGAGAAAACTCCTACATCATTTTAATGCAGCTATCAGACTTCTATACGTCCCTAGCCAATGGAAAGTAGCTGAAGTTATAATGTTACTTAAACCAGGTAAACCACCAAATGAAGTCACGAGCTACCGACCAATTTCACTACTGCCAGTTATTTCTAAAATATTTGAAAAACTTCTCCTGAAAAGGTTGAAGCCAATAATATATGAAAGAAGGCTAATTCCGGATCATCAATTCGGATTTAGAAATAAACACACGACAATAGAACAGGTTCATCGAATAACTAATATCATCGAAAAAGCACTTGAAACGCAACAAATATGTTCCAGCGTCTTTCTGGATGTGGCACAGGCGTTTGATAAAGTATGGCACCAAGGACTAGAACACAAATTGCAAAAGGATTTACCTGCTGAATGGTACCTCATTCTCAAATCCTATCTAAAAGGTAGACATTTTAGAGTTAAAATAGAAGATGAGTACTCTGAGATGAAGCAAATAAAAGCAGGAGTGCCCCAGGGTAGCGTCCTTGGACCAGTTTTGTATTTACTATATACAAGGGATATTCCACAACCTGAGAATGCCACAATAGCTACCTTTGCAGATGACACTGCAATAATGGTTACTGGGAAGAAAGAAGAAGAAGTGAATAGTAAACTGCAGCAATCGCTTAATGAGGTTTATAAGTGGACAAAGAAATGGCGAATTAAGCTGAACGAAGCCAAATCAACGCACATAAATTTTACAAACAGGAAAACTATTCCTTTCGCAGTTACCCTCAACTCACAAACAATACCTTACTCCAACACAGCGAAATACCTAGGTATGACACTAGATGCGAAGCTCAAGTGGAAGGAGCATGTCAAAATGAAAAGAGAGCAGCTAAATATTAAACTCAGAAAAATGCATTGGTTAATGGGAAGGCACTCACAGCTGACCGTGCATAACAAGCTGGTATTATACAACCAAATACTGAAACCCATTTGGACCTATGGTATACAACTGTGGGGTTGTACCAAGAAAACCAATTTGAAGAAAATACAAACGTTTCAAAATAAAGTACTGCGTAGTATTACAGATGCGCCATGGTACATCAGAAATGAAAATCTACATCGTGACTTAAAGATGCCCACCGTAGACGATGAAATCAAGAAGGCAGCGAGTAGACATTTGCTACGTCTACAAGACCACCACAACAATGAAATATTGCAGTTACTCGATACGAGAACAGATCTGCGTAGATTGAAGAGGACCAAGCCTCAAGACCTGACCCTGTGATATCTACCACTGTACCACACAATAAGAAGTGTGTAATATAAATCTTTCGGAACTAGTCAGTGGATTGGATCTGGAATACGTATTGTAGTTATTATATATAAAAATTGCTAGATAAGCAAATTTGCTTAGTTGTAATTACCTTGTAAATAAAAAAAAAAAAAAAATTTAATAAAAAATTCATAAAAATATCTAGACGAAGAAATATTTAAGTAATAGGAAGGACATCGACATGTTGAGGAATGGGCTTGCGTATTCATTTATTAGTGCTCGATCTTTTAATTGTTGATTGAAATTGATGTTAATAAATGTGTATTCGCGTGTCTATTTTATTAAATATCTAAATGTTGACAGAGATATAGCAATTAAAAAATTGTAGTTTTACCGCTAGAAATGGTCGACCATATTTGTATGACGTGAAATGCATTTTAACGTCAGTTATTTGTTGAGTAGGTCAGTGCTGTGATAATGATTTGTAGCTGTTGGTAGTCAAATAATCAAGTCAAGTCAAAGAATAATAAGTTTTTATTTTATTGAACCCTGTTACGGCAGACATAATATTGAAATTTTATTGTTCCTTGAAATAGCTGTAAATAATATTTGATATTTTGATATATAAATACACATAGCAGAGATTTATGAGCTGTAAGGTTGGTAACCTTACACAAGGATTGTGATGTCACATGCACTTGGAATGTGTACAACGTTGAATCCCTTTAATAATTAAAGAACAAAATGACTTTTTTAATTGTTAATATCTCTTAACTTATAAAGAGTTATTAAAAAATAATTGAACATTTGAGGTTCTAGTAACCCACTTTATCAATATATAGTACACTTTTATAGAAATTAAGACATAGGACACAAGCCCATTCTAGTTTTAGTGCTAGAGATGTCGGACATATTTATGACGTAAACATGTATTGGGATAGGTCAGATATTTGTTGATTAAGTCAGTGCTGTGTTAATATTTTGTAGCTCTTGATAGTCTTGGTAGCCAAGAATAATAAATTTTCATTTTATTTAACCCTGTTACGGCAGACATAGTATTACATAGAACATAACATAACAGTTGAAATTTTCAGTAAGATTAATTCAAAATCTGTAACTGTGTTTATGAGCAGAGATTTATGAGCTGTAAGGTTGGTGACCTGTAGACTTGTTCTCTAAAAGAGATAGCAACTTAGCGGACGTGATTTCACAAGTGTTGGAATGTTGTACAACGTTGAATCCCTTTTATAATTAAAGAGACAACCTAACATATAACGAATTATTAAAAAATAATTGAACATTTGAGGTTCTAGTAACCAACTTTATCAATATGTAGTACATTTTTCTAGAAATTAAGACATAGGACACAACCTCATTAAAAACAATGTCGTAAGGGGTCTTAAGGACAACCTCAGAGTTTTTCTAACGTCATTTCCCCAAAACAATTTTATTCTTCATTCAATAGATATGGTATATCATTCGTTTACAAGAAAATAGGTAATTTGACGATTTGACCTTTATTTGACGATTCGTGTTGATGCTACGATGGCGACCATCGATAACCTCTCGGCAAACGTGTGTCACGGAACAGCGCATTATTATTTTAACAACAATTTTGTATCTGTTTAGAAATGTGTATTATATTAAATGATAATAAAATTAAAAAATATACATTTTTTTTAAGCATGTTTTTTTGAACGTCAGACAGTATAATCCGCAGTGTGCGCTTGCACTAATAATAATTGCAGTTTCATTGCGATTATATTTTGGTGAATTATTTTTTTATAACTCGTTTCCAAACATTAGTAAGTGTGAAACAAAAATATTGCAGAGGTCCATGAAAATTGACCTACTAAGAATTCGTAAATAAAACAATTTGTTTTTTCATATGCATAATTAATTCTAAGTGAATAAAATTGTAGTTATAAAATTATTATAATTTTGACATAGAAAATTGACTTGTTAATTCTTTGATCATATTAGTGCAAGGAAATAATACACGTCAAGGGATAAAAATGGCAGCACCAGAGCAAGTTGCAAGAAATTTTCTAAATTTTGAAGAAAGACGTTCTTTTAATTTCGCCATGGAGAAGTTGGCCCACCGTATGGAATTCTACGATCAATTGGCGATTAAATTCAAGGAATTGGATAAGGGAAACACCTCTGTGGTAAGTGACACCGAGTTCTTGAATGTGTTGTCCACTGGAGGGATGATATCGATGCTCTCAAGTCAACAGTTGCACGTCTTATTCAAAAGTTTCTGCGCCAAAAGGAGTTCCCCTTATGATACCGTCAACTACGGCCAATTTCTACGGGAGCTGCAAATAAAAAGCAACCTGCAGAGGCCCCATACGTTCTATGAAGGGGCTCCGATATAGGTAAAATGGATCGAAATGGATGAAGAATAACGGGGAAATTACAAAAAATGGATTGAACAATTATGGGTACCTTACAAATAAATAATAAATTGGCTATGATAAGTTAAAGAGAAATTCAAAATCATTTTGTTACTTTAAATGTGGCCTAAATTACTGATCCAGTTTTATGTCCCACAATTATTGACACTAAAATAAAAATATGTTTAAATAAAAATTAAATCCGATTTTTTATTATTTGATAGCTTAACTACTAACGTAAGAAAACCTCCAAATTTCCAAATTTTCAAATGTAAGAAGGAAAGTAAATATATAATAAGATTTTCTGAATTTCTTTATTGAAACAAATTTTCACAAGTAGCACAAAACGATATAGCAATAGCTGTAATGAGGCAAACGTAGTGATTACGTCACAGTTATATAATATACTTTATTAATGATAAGTATTATCAACTATTATTGCTATCATATACTTTGTTAATAATATATTTTATAAATTATATAAATTAGTTTTATTATTATTCTTCCACAATTTAGTATATACAGAAAAAGTTTTCAATGGTTTTTTAATTGAATGCACATTATGTTGCAAAATAAAGGTAGCGATCCTTCAGTTGTATTCCAATTTTCTAATCGACAAATACCTCCACTTCTCCTTCATAGTTACCTCTGCACACCCGCACAACCAACTACTGAAACCCTCCATCTCACCCAAATTAAATCAAACATAATTTACGAGATGTAATTGCAACTTGCCTCTTGCTTTTTTTGGTCAGTAACGTTTCCTTATAGATATTACTATAACGAACTTAATTAGGCTTTTTTAGCATGTATAGCATTCAGATATTTTTTACTAAAGCAAAACCCAGTTAGACCTTAAAAATTATGGGCAAATGGATAGATATATTTTTCAACCAGTAGTAAAGAACTTTCAAAACGAAACAAACATGTATGCGGTAAAACTGTTTAAGTATCAGGTAACTTTTGTTATGTAAGATAAACCTTTATTCACGTATCTTATGTTTAGCAATTAGCAATACAATTAATTAAAGATATTTAATTAATATTTACAGGTACATATTTTGTTGGTATGTAAAACATTGTTTTTTGGAATGATGTCTTTCAGTTTGGCGCGATGGAACGACCGTGAGTGGCCGTACGGTGGAGAGGACATAGGTGCAACGAAAGTAGTTATATTCATTTAAAGAGAGACTGAAATACAACTAAAGCAGCTCTTTAATTGTAACATTAAATAAATAAATAATATATAGAGATGTTGTTAATTACAAATAAAACGTTATTATTAATTTACGCTAGCACACACATATGACGCAGGTGACAAGACACTGCGTATTATTCATTTATTGCATTTACATTGATTGTTATTATCACAGAAAAGTTTAAAACGCAAAAAGATGACAAAACACATTTAATTATATTACACATAGCACATTTGTATACTTTATACAGTTATAATTGTTTTAAAAAACATTTTACATTTAACCCACTTAGTTTTAATGATAAGTGAGTAATTAAATAAATATTTTAAATTTCTAAGGAATGTTAATTAAGTGTAATTAAAAAGGAAGTTCCATAACTTTATAAAGTATACAAAATATTGTTTATTAATTATATCAATGCAAAAATATGACTGCAAGAATATATTATATTTACTAGCAAATTTGTGTACTTATTGTTAAATTTAGAAATATATTTTTTATTAAATTTAACATTCAATATTTAAGGACGTTTTTTTATATTGTATTACGTTAGAAAAATTAATTTTTATTCCACAAGATTCAAATAATGATTGTAGCAGCAACGTAACAAGAATATTTTTAATTTTATTTGATTTTTTTTTATTCATACAAGAATTATAGAAACGATTTTGAACTAGTGCTTAGTAGTATTTATAGGTGCTATTTAAAGTACATATTTTATAGTAGTATTTCATGTTAATAGTAGGTATACAAAACAAATAGTTATTGTATTCTGTCCTTAATATCTACCTTAATAAAAGAAAGAATTGCTGAGACTTCATTTCATTAAGTTACCGCTAAATACAAGACGTATCTGCTAAATGCAGAATGTAGTACATTTTACATAACGTTACGTTTTATTATTTACCGAAGATTAACATAATTCTGTTACATGTTATTAAATAAATACGAAAGACATTTCAAATCTTCTACAAATATATTAAGTTAATATGTAACATTAATTATGTCAGATAACATAAATTTATGTTGAAAGATAAGTTTTGTTATGTAATCTTACATTATATTAACTTAAACATTTTTGGGTAAACTTTATTATGTTAATTAAACTCTACATATACGTAACTGTGTCCAATGGGATATATATTACATTATCTTATAATGGTAAATAACAATAATTTTTTAATTGAATTCTTATATATATATATATATATATATATATATATATATACATATATATATATATATATATATATATATATATATATATATATATATATATATACGTAAATAAAACTGTGAATTTGCATAATTCTTGTAAATAAACTTAAATATTTCTTATGTAAAATTGTGTAAATAAGAAGTAAAACTGTATTCAGTGGATAACTTTTGCTGGTAAAGTTTTTAAAAAGTATTTCTAAATGGAATGATACACATTTTTGGCACTGTTTTTACACAAAAGTAACCTAAACATTTAAAACACATTAATAAATAACAGATGTTTCGGAATTTCTTATTAATTGCAGTATAAATTAAGAGATAATAATGAAATAGCTCTTTTTTAAACTAACTTACCGTGTGCATCTTTAGCTTATACTATAAGACCTATAAGCAATTCTATCTTTTCAGAATGGTAGATACACTATACTCTCTTACCGACTAAACACAGCTATGTAGCATTTACGTATAATCTACGTCTAAATACACAGATACGTAAATGCGACGTTAGTGTTTTCGGATAATTAGATAGGTATGGTATGAAACTTAAAATATGACACAAAATTTTTATATATTTATTTTCTTACTTCACTAGTATGACTTACTGGTTAAGACTTTATTATTATGTTTTTAAAAGAGTATATATAATATATATTTATTTATGTTTAAAAATCTTTATAAAGAGATACATTTTTCAATATAAATTTAAAATAAATACAAGTTTTTAGTTAAAATAAAATTAGAAATTTTAATTAGTTTCTTTTTCTATTAGCAATTGGTTTGTGAACAGAGAGTGACTTACGGCTATCTTGGCTAAGTTGTGTCTTTTTACAACCCTCTTCACTTGTATAAATTGCCGTCTCTGTTATATAACAGAATGTTAAGGTAAGCGTTCACAAGTCGAAATTACTACATTGGAAATATTATTCGAAGATAGATGGAAAATGGCAAGCGGGTCAATAAACACAAGAAGGCATATCTAATCGCCGGCGGCTTTCGAACGGCTGTTTGATATCGATTTACTCTTCAAACCATGGAATTTTCGATAAACCGGTTGTATCTAATGCATTAATGTCGACCCATGTACGCTTTGGCAATCCGCACATGAGGCGACTGGTTGTAGCCCCGAATCTATCCAAAGCGAATGTGATTACAACTATGTGAGAGATTGAACGTGTATGCGAGTGAGATAAAACACGAGGAAAGGCACACGAGTCGACTGATTGCAAACTAAACGCAAAACGAAATTTTCAACGAAAATGAGCACGAGCCGTGTGTCGTGACTTTATAGAATTTTTAACAATAGCAAAACAGGGGATTCTATTTTGTTATATTTGATTGTATGTATGTATTTAAATACTTTTCAATAGTATTCGTAAACATCTCTGTTAATGATATCATCATCAAAAGCATGAAACCAACAATGCCCTGTGACCGAGAAATATAGTCGCTGAATACATGCTCAAAACCAATTTGAAATCAGTTTAGTTACGTTCGTGCCGTGTATTTTATCTCACTCGTAAACACGGTCGTTCTTTCACTAACAACAAGGGATAAGGTTTGCAACCAGTCGCGTCGTGCGCTGAGGGCCTTACTCTCAAAAACATACATTATCACAAACTGCTTACGGCTGGCTCGGTAACACATCAAGTTTTGATATTAGGAATATAATCTATTACTTATTATTCTACAAACTTTAGTAATAAGCAAGAGACGACGAAATTAAAATTTGAAATAGTTTCGATTTGAAACAATGAATTCGCAACCCAATTGGTATTTTAAAAACTTATATTTATTTCAGGTAAATAATAAATTACAAATACAACATTCAGAGCTTAAGGTAATAAAAGTTATATTGAAAGTTCTTTTAATGTAATATAGACATTTACATTTATGTTCAACTTAGAGATTTGTAATTAGTAACATAAATAATTTTATTATCATTATTAACTAGAATTGAACAAATGTCGATGTCCATATATTACTAAAAGTGAATCATTTTAAAATTTCCTTTGTCTAATTACTTTATGTATGTTTTAATATCTTTTTCTTATAAGTAGTTTATTTTAAAATTATTATGAAAATATCTTGAAGTAAGACACTAATTTCTAAACCACTATTCAACTAATAATGGTGGTTACAAGATGAAATTGACGAATGTCTCTGCTTTGTTTACTTGGATGAAGAAGTATTTAAGATAAAGACAAGCAGATGAATAAAACGATGGCCAAGGCCAACAAATGACACTAGTAGATGTAATTATTATTAATTAATTTTTGAATTACTTGAGAGAATAATTCAAAGTCTACTAATCACTAACATTGCTAAGAAGTGAGCATTTTAAAATGTTTATTTTTTTTTTAGTTTACGAGATTTGAATTTTATTTAAACGCCTTCTTTATATTTGTATAAATTTGAAATTTGAAGTTTAGTACAGTTACGACTCTTTAATCCGGCATCGTAGAGCTGATATTAAAGCCGTTGATTAAAATCGTTAAAAGTTTGATATTCAATAATTGAAATATTCAAAGCTGAAATGAAGTGTACTCTGTTTTTTATAAACGCCGCCCTTATTTGTTTGCAGAAGTTATTCTTGTTTTACCAAACCTAGCCAAAATCTATACAAATATATAGATGACGCCCATGGAGATTCATTTGTTATTATAATAAGTATTAAACCTATGGAATTATTGTTTAATGTTATATAACTATGAACACTATTCTTTTAGTTTTGTGACAAACTTTGAAATATTTATTAACATGTCTTAACACGTAGAACAATGAAACTGATAACTCTTATCATTTCCCGTCAATAATACAACAAAAATAAATAATAATAATTTGGAAAAACAATAGCGTAGTGGCGTAGAGCCGTTGTATTTGATCCCCCGATCAGTGCTATAACTTCTGAGTTGTGTTGTCCAGGGATAGGTTGTTAGCAAAATTTGATTATGAGCTTTCATAATATTAAAAAGCTTATTAGGTAGTAAGTCTTGTACACAGACACGGCAGTTAATATTGTTATGGTAGAAATCGTCAGGATATTCACAATATGCAATGTACAAAAAAGGAGTTGTACTTAACGCGATAAAAACGAAGCATAGGACTAAAATTAACTTAAGACCTTCACTTTTTTCATCAACAACGTTCCGTCGCTGCCGGATCTTTGTAAAAGACCATGTGTATAGCTCACATATATCTAGAGTTGCTGGTTATTTAGCACTTATGGAGGTTCAGGACGTACCGTCAATGCAAAAAATGTATCTCTCGGTAATACAATAAAATAAATAATAGTTAATAATATAATAATATAATAAAATAGTTTAATAATTAAAATATTAACAATAATTAATATCAAATTTATATTAATTGAATTCAAAATCAAATTAAATATTTTGAAAAAGTAATAATAAATTTGGCAACTTTGTAAATTTACGCATACGTGATTTGGTATATATATTAAATAATATTTTAATAATTTCAAAAAAGTTTTATACACGATGTTTTAGAAACCCGTATTACCATTTTTTCATAGTGAATATATTGTGTTAAAACTTATTATATAGTAGAGGTTACCCCCGTCACTAACCGACGTCTTTTTAGTGTGCATGACTTGAGTTTAATAAAATAATTCGTAATTTCATTTCAAATTTTAATTGTATTTTTAAATTAAAATATTTAGCTCGTGCAATATTAAAATATTTTTTTGCAAATATTAAAAAGAAATATTGCAAATTTTCAAAAACATTGACGGAGCCGTTTTCGAGCCACCATACAAAATTCAGTACCAAACATATAAACAAGTCAGATACATCTGGAACATTATAATATAGAATTGTGAAATTGAGAATTTATGATATATAAGGAAATTGGCAATTTTTAATCAAAAATTTTCTCACAAATTTTGGGACAGCATTTATTTTTACTTTTTTAATCGACCCTGCAAATTTTATGACATTTTTATCATTTACGTAAAGGTCCTGTACCTCCTTAAACGTCCTGTATCAATGCTTGACAATTAAGGCAACCCACATGTATGAGATCACAATATTATAAATTCTACCAACATAGTAATGTTAAATGAAAATAAGTAAATGGTAAAAAAACATGTGTTAATGATATTGTAAATATCAAGTATATAAAGTAAATTTTTGTTAATTGTTTAAATATTTCAAAGAGCCCTTCGTAACTCGACTACATTAGGTACACGTATTGGAAGTATTTTAAAAGCGGAAGCAATTCAAATAGTTTGTTACAAAAGCATTTAATTCAGTAAGATACTTTAATAATAAAGGTAATATTAATATGTTCTTTTTTTTAGCAAGTTTTATTTATTTTTTATAGAATATCTCTAAGAAGTCTTTAATCCTTAAACAACAAAGATTTTCTATGAATTAATATTATGAAAAAATTCAGTTTACATAGCTCTGAAAAATCTAATTATTTATTATATTATAATATATTTAATTAGTTATTTTAAATATGTTTAAATTAGGTTTTATTTAAAATAAAATTCTTGAATAAAATTAATTAAATTTTTTTATGTTGTATAGAATGTTCACAGATTAGTAAATTCCTTAAATTTAATTGATGCTAAAATATGTCAATAATCTTGTTGTAATCTAAGAAACCAACAGAGATCTTAACAGCGTTTTCGTTACGAACCGAAACTTCGCCGTTTTGTATTCGAGCTATAACAATATAATATATATATATATATTTTTAAATTCCAACATGTTCAATGGTGATCCGGCAACGCTGCGTGCAAAATTATCTCGAGTAGTGTGACTGTACTAATGCATTTTGCAACGTTGCCAGGTCACCATTACCGAAAATATTTGATAGCATGTGATTGCAGTGGCCTTAAATAAAAATGTTGGTGTTTTAATTTGATTACGTAAATGAACTTTGTAATATTTGTGAACACCCTATACCTAAACTATTAAAAACATCTGTAGCGGAATGATATATTCATTTATACATTTTGTACATATTATATTAATTATATAAGTACGCTTCAATAAATAAATTAATTTAATTTAATTAATAAATATAATTCTTTCAACATACAGTAGAATATCAACTACGATTTCTTTTATTAGGCCATTAATATTATTAGTATATGTAATCATATTCTTAACATGATTTTTAACCAATTTTAATTTTGCGTCTAACATTGCGACGGGTAACTTTTACTTATATTATTTATTAATTATTTTATTAGAATAAATGAATAATTAATATTTGTTAAATACAAACAAGTATTTTTTAAATGAATAAATAAATAATATGTTTACTTCATTTATTTTTAGTTCGGAATATTAAAATGTGCGTTTCAGTTTCTTTTCAAATTTAAAATAGAGGACAAGCAAGGGCTGTTTCTTCAAATCTAACTTTGTCAATAGACATTAACAGTTACGAGCAAGACCGGAATATATATCTTGGCGTAATCTGTGGGAGCATTACACTGCCGCGTGTTTGCTCATAAAAACATCACAAATGGAGTGCTTCAATAGAAAACCCCACTAAATGTGAGGTGCGTGGTAAGTAAAAATTTCTTTTGGTAAAAAAATCTGTCAACAACAAATAAGAACATATTTATGATGAACAGAGGATTGGTAGACCTTCTGCATCCAGTGAGAACCGTTGGCTAATGATATCGGAGCTTTCCCAAAAGTTCCCGCAAATTTCTCGGACTGTTTTGAGGTTGTACCGAAAAAATAGGCTACTCAAAATTGTGTGATCAGCGGATATAGAAACTGCGCAGACGATCGAATGATATGCGGAAGAAATATGTAAGTTGAAGAAACGTTATGACAAGTGCTCTAATTTAAATGGCGACTATGTTGCAGCATAGTAGAGAGGTGTAGCTTTAATGTCGGTTTTACACCAGAGAGACAAAACAACAAAACACAAACAAAAACTGTTTTTTCTGAACAATAAAACCAATGTTTTGTAAAAAGTGAACCACGTTTGTTGTTGTTTTTTTAGTCTGCTTGGTTTGAACACGCACTTTTGTTCTTTGTGAACATTTGCGCTTGTCAGTTGTTGTTTATCATTTGGCTAGCAACTTCAAGAGCAGTTATAAATAAGTGCAGAATGCAGTGGACAAAATATAAGACCAGCAATTTAATAGAAATGTATGGCCAACACAATAATTTATGGGATACTACATTTTTATGGGACACACAGAAAAACACTGAAAACAAAACCAGTCTGTTCAATGTGAACATTCAGTTTTCGAAAAACACAACTGTTTTAAAATAAAACAAGTCATGTTCGGCATTACACTTACGTGCCGCCCGTATTCGGGCGACTTTGTCGCTTACAGTGTGAGAGGCTTCATTATATAGCAGCGCGTATACGGCCAAAATTGGCTTAAAAACGCTTTCATAGTGCGACAGGCCTAACCATTACGTTCTAGCAGTCGTTTTGACTTACTTGGTTTAACTATATTTTCTTAAATCAGTACTTAACATTCTTGTAAAGTTGTGAAAGGAGGATTTCAATTTTCCATTTAACCCAATGTCGTCAGTACTTAAATCGACCCAATCTTTGTTTTTTCTAATTGGTGTGTCATTTATTTAAAAACACCCGCATTTAATCATAAAATCATCGTCGTCGGACATTTTTATGGGACACACAGAAAAACACTAGAAACAAAACCAGTCTGTTCAATGTGAACACTGAACAGTCTGTTTTCGAAATACAGAACTGTTTTAAAATAAAACAAAACCAGTTTTTGTTCAAAATTGTTTTTTTGGTGTAAAACCGGCATAAGAGACACGTAATAAAATATTTGTATCTCTGCAAACGGAAGTTACTTTCTTAACAGCCCTTAACATTCACGAAATATGTCACCGAAATATTTTGTTTGGTTAACCTACATTTAAATTAAATTTTAAAATTTTGTGTTTTTGATATCCAATAATCAAGAAAGGATCAAAATAAACTTGAGAAATAACTTACCTCTATATAAGAAACCTAATAAAGAATTGATATAGTACATTACTATAAATATAAAACAGAACAGATTATTGTCCCTCTAGTGAGTTATTTTGATATCAATATAAGAGCACCAGGCTACGCACATTAACAAAACCCAGTGCAGTACACTAAACACGAATATCTTTGTAACATTTACATAGCAGGTACGTTTAGAGATACGTACTACGCCAATGTTACAGAACGGTGCTTAGCTGGTATGTTTTAGAAGACATTTAGAATAAAATATTAATTAAATATATGTATATACAACAGAGTGCTATAGTTTGATATTAAATTACAACTCTCCGACACACACTAAATAATTTACAAATCACTATACGCAGTTATGTAGCAGATATGTAAGATATATGCAGAGCCGATCCGTGTCTTTATAGGAAAAAAGGAATGAATTTGTCATTGAAATTCGGATCAAATTTTTATTTTGTGAATATATAAGATGTTGATGAAATTATTCAACTGAAAAATGGGTGATATTTTATTATTTAATCTAAATCATGTTCTTAGTATGGATTTTCTATTAAATGTATAAACTTTAGAAAATGTATTTTTGGTGAAATGTATTAAATAAAGATAAATAAATGATTTTTTAATGTAAAAATTTAAGAAATATGTATGCAACTAGTATAAATTAATTCCTAAAAAGTACCAATTTTTAAGATGCTTTATTAAGCCTTTAAGATTAGAATATCAAAAATTTGAACTTATAGACTCATGGGTTTAACCTTAGCCTTTAATACTTTATTATATTTGCTTATTTTCGACTCAGAATACCAAGTACAAAATCCATTATGTTAAGTCATGTTTTTGAATTACTTTATGCAATAAAATCACTCGCCTACATTCTGATGCGGTGAATAATCGGGCAGAGGGATAATCTTAAGGAATCTTAAACAAGAAGTCTATTGTAGATCGTCGTAACTTTTCATCGCTTAGATTTTGAAAGGTCAAGTTGATTCGTCAGTTGTAAATTGTGACAGAGACGTTTCTTAAGCAACTGAATTGTGAGTAACCTTTTTTATCGCAAAACTTCATAGATTTTAAGGAATATGGTTTTTAATGCATTTAATTGATCTCTAAAACCTTAGGTTCAGTTAAAACAGATTAAAAAGAATGCATTTTCGTTTAAAACAGTTTGTATTCTGTAATAACAATAAAATTTATAAAAATCTCTTTATGTACGTTTATGCAACAAATATTATTTTTAATATTTGATGAATTTGCTTTGATTTCATTTTGTAATTAAAAAAAGCTTTTTGTACAATAGTGCGTCCCGGCTCTGATTATACGTATCTGGCTACATACCTGTGTTTAGTGCAATATTAATTTGAATAAAACAATTACCGAAAATACATATTTTACTCATAATTAGCTCACTATCTATATCTTTCATTTCTTTATCGATAAAACAATTATTTATATCGTTAAGTACGTTAAATATTAGTCCTATAGTACATAGGTAATATAATACTCAATTTACATGCAATTTGTACAATAGATTTGTCATAGTCCTCAACCCTTTGCATACCTTCATCCTGCGCTCCTTTAAACTTATCCCCGTGTTTCCTGGTCACTCCATGACCTTGAGTGACCTTCTCTACTACTCCACGCTACTATAGTGGCTAATCACCCCCGAGTGATAGTGCTTGCACTATACGGGGGTCCGCTTTACTACCCTCGCGGAACTCTTCTAGTGTTAATCTGTCGTCGTGGTTTTTGTCCATCTGGTCGAATATTTTGTCTACTCTTTTTTGTGGTGTGTTTTCATCTTCTGCTTGCGGTTGTTGACCCTAAAAAAAACAGAAATTCTTAATTTGAATACTTACTTATTGAAATTTAAAGATTTTGGTATTTTACACAGGAACTAGAAAGAAGTACAGCGGAAGTTGAGAATTAACAACGAAGGAAAAAGGAAAGAGGTAAAAAGATAAAAGTATAAAAAAAACCGAGTAGATATGATTCAAAAGATATGTAGCGTCCGCGCAATAGAGTGGAACGGATTATATCTGTATAAGCAGAGTTGTCAAGCATAGAAAACCTATCTATAAATTTAGTTTAAGATAGTTTGAACTATCAAAATTTGTTGGAGGGACCAAGTGATGGGTAAAGATTTTTCACAAAAGGAGCAAAAACGTTCGCGTTGAATTAAAATAATTATATATTGATTACACATTATTACTTACAATTAATACTCGTAAGAACTAAGCCCTAAGACTTTAAGTGAGATTGTGGATAACATTTTACGAATTTTTGCTTACACACATTTGAGACCCCTGTAGCCCGGGGGCCACGTATCATTGATAAGGCTGATACGGAGCTAGCTACGCCCCTGTTCAATACGCACTTTCGATCAAAGATCCAACATGTTCATTTTTAAAATATAAATAAATTTAATTAATATTTAAACGACACGGTCAATCATCTTCGTATTTTTATACATACCCAAAAATCCTTTACCCTATTCACCCTATTTTAGGGATGGAAATTGTTCTTAAAAAAGATCGATTCTTTAATCTATTCAAATCAAAGTCTGAAGAATCGATTCAGAAAAAAATTAAAGTCTAGAAGATCCGAGTTTTTATAAAAAATGAGACTCTAACTGTTATCGATTTTACTTTTATTAAATTTGTAAAAATAATACATACCTTTCTTATAATTAAAAAATAAGTGTAGAGTGATTTTTGATTAATCAATAAAACCATGTACGTTATTCGTTATAGAATAATATATTTCATGTCAAGCTTATAATAAATAATATATAGTTTAAAGTAATGTAGAGTTGCATTCTTAAAAAAAAAAATTATTTTCGAGTGTTTGAGATCAACTCACAAGATCGATACATTGTTTTAATCGATTAAAATATCGATTTCTTTGGCTCAAAAAATCGATGATTCAATTAATCGATTTCAGATCGCTATCCCTACTCTATTCTTCTGCTAATTGTATCAGAAAATCTACCGATTGTTTCTTTTTTATTATAAATACAAACTGGTGTGTTCTTACAAATACATTTGCCTCTGATTGACTTTTTTCCTGACCAATTACGAATGATTAGAACTTTGATTAAATTTAACCAGAGACAATAGACAGGAAAGAATGGAATAAATTGAGAAGAGCAATTATAACAAAATATATAAGAGGATTTGGAAGAGAGAGATACTAGAATACTTAAGAGAACAAGACACAAAAATCATGAGAAGAATTGCAAGATTCCGATTGGGGAACGAGGAGAAAAGAAACAGATACTGGGCAAATAGAGAGGAAACGATGTGCAGGGTGTGCGGAACGGAGATAGGAACATTGGAGCACATTAAGTTTTCATGTGAGAAAAAGGTAAAAAAAAGCGAAAAGAATATTGGGCAGTTATTAAAGAAAGGCAGTGAAGGGAAGAGGTGGATTTCTTTTGGAAGGAGTGAGAATGTTTAGATATAATAAGGATCAAACATGAATTAAGTACAATGATATGTAATTTAATGAGAAGGTAATTTAATGTACAAATATAAAAAGAAGCCGGCCATGAAAGATTAATCCTATGTTTCATCATCGGATCTGGATAGCTTTTATTATGTGCAACGTGTCACGACAAAGGCAGCTCTCACACTGGAACATTTTCAGTAGAGCGTATGCAAAGTTGTTTCGCATATGCACACTTTATCATGACAATTCTTTCTTCTTTAATGTTTATCACTAAAGCACGATATCAAAAAGTATGTAGTGCTACATAACATAATTCAAACCCTCTGTGATAGATACTACTTCGTAGAGAACATTCGCGGTCTTCTTCGTGTTTCGATTTCATTGACAGCAAATCGTTGAGAGGCGAATACAGTAATATTCACTTTTATTACATTCAGGACAGTGGTGTATCGATACACATTAAAGTAGAAGCTTAATCTCATGATAAAGCGTGCTAATGTGAAGCAACTCGAATATACCTTACTGAAGAAATCGGTGTTGCAAGTAGTCTGTTTCAGTGTGAGAAAAGCATTATAATCTGTTTTCGTTAAGGTTTATATACAGTTAAGAGACCCAAAGGAAAAAGCGATTTTTTAAAAAATAATTCTGTGAAGACTGAAAGAATGTATTAATGTAAAAATTTGTACACATATTATGGTTAACTTCTAACTGTATTTTAATATTTTCGTAATTGTAAAAATAATAATTTTAAAGCTACTGAACTGGAAGTGAAAAAACCAAACGGATTTCGTTAAAGTAATGTATAATCTAGTAATTAATCGAAGGAATAAGCAAAATAATTTTTTTGACAAAATAGCGGCTTCTCAAAAAAAAAAATCGATTTTTGACCAAAATTTTGACCTTAAATTGTTTATAATTGGTAATTGGTCACCGACTTTAAAAACAGAACACAGTTTTCAGAAAAACGCGTTTAAAGGATCAAAAACACCTAGAGTAAAAACATTTTTTTCAACTTACATAACTTCGAAAATAATCGTCGGAATGACTTGAAATTTTCTGTGTGTGTATTCAAATATATGTACATTACGAAAATGAAATTTTAAATGTTAGATTTTTAGAAAATTCTAACTGTTTCTAACCTGTTTATAACATGTGGTGACAATTCAACCGATGTATTTTATTAAGAAACCAAACAAATTGATTTGAAACGTCAAACTGAAACTTATGGTGGATGAAATTGTATAACAACATTAAAAATTTTAATATATTTTTCATAAAAATGATCTTTGTATTATTATATTTATATATTAAATAATTCATTAAAGCAATAGATAATGTTGTAATTTAAAAAAAGTGGACATAAAACGCAAAATCACGTAAACAAATGCGCGCATGATGCGCCCGTGGACCGATGCACATGATGACCTTTTTACTCTCTGTTTACTCTTTTTCGCTAATTGAAGATAAAGATGCTAATAGAATAAATAGACGCAAGTCATTGCATGGAGCGTTATCAATTGTTATCTTAAATGACGTAGATTATATTTTTATTAATATTTACAGAGTTATTAGGTGTCAACAAGTTGTCAATATCCAATCTAATTAGGTTACTGTCGGCAGAGACGACCCGTGATCAATAGAGCGGGCAATAGAGCGGCCGATTCGAGACGCATGCAAGAAATGCGTTCGCATACAAAATAAGTGAGGCGTTAAACTGAAAAAGGGCACATACTGTAAATTAATCTCAGTATAAACAGGCACCAAATTATTAACTTATAGCGACAATACCCAATACACATTTTGGAGCCACTTTGCCATCATATTGAGGATGCGTATGATTTATTGTCATGAAAAAGTTCATTTACAATTCAGTTTCTCACAGTCGTTCATAGGAATTTTTATCGGCAACAAATAGCGAAACTATTCCACTTCTCGGAATACAAATGAAGACAAAGTTAATGCGAACTATAATTGAAGTGCAATAGTGATAGAAACGTCATAAAACAGGAGATTTCACCAAATTGTTTACTGGGTATTCTGTTAAAAATCCATTGGTCGTTCCAGGGGCGCTATTTCTGAGTTTAATCGAATCGTAAACTCTTCTTCTTTCCGTAAAAATCACTCGATTTACTCAAAAGTGCTATTCCTGAAAATTTTACGAAAATTTACGAGCAAAAAAGTGAACATTTGCACGTCGACTATTTAGCTTGCGAATGTGTGATCAAACAGTAAATTTTAGTGATTTTTATTAGTTATCACTGTTTCAGGCAATTTCTAGCAATGTCAAAAAAATAAATATTTGTTGAAGTTAACCTAAAATTTTTCTATTACCTTTTATTGCGCTTTATATTAATTTAATAAAAATGGAATCTCTAAGAAGTATGACTTTAAATAATTTAACTACGCTTGAAGAAACGGAGTTAAATTATATGGAAAATGAAATACAGTTAAGAAAATACAACCATTAGAATCAGAAACTAGACGTAGCCAAAACACTTAATTAATAGATTTTATTTATCATAGAATATACTGTTTATTTATTAATAAAATTAGAAACAGTATATTGTGTTTATTCTTAAATATTCTTATTAAAATAAGTGCTGTTTTTTTAATCTATCGTAATTTAACAAATATAATGTATTCTAATATTCTATTAATGCATATAATTTTTAAAATTCAATTGTTAAATGATTAAAAGTTCTATAAAATTAATAAATAGGAGAATGTATAAATTATTATGCAAACTCTGTATTCAATATTAAATTTGTACTATACTAAGATAAATGCTTCTTTTAAAATCCAGAAAAACAGTAGAAATAATAGTTTAACCAGATAATGATATCCAACTTACAAAAAACATTTAAATTAATTTAAATTTCGCGCATTTTGCTAGTCTACAAAACGTTCTACACAATATATTCAATCGAATGGAGAATGTTAGTTTCGATCGTATTCAGGAATAGTGTTTACAATTGTGATCGAATCTTACTTCACTAGTTTCGATCGAATCTGTTCGATTGCGAACATTGCTCGCAAAATTCAGGAACAAGGCCCCAGATATGAGATCCATTTCAATATAATAATTATACTAAACTTAAGTTAAGGGTTCACAGGTCCACACTGCTAGCATCAAACGCATTTGCATTATTGAATAAAAAGTGGAAGAGAAGGGAATCGGATGGGAAGACGTACACAGTGTAAACTGGTGTTTTCATTTTGAATTTTAACTTACCACCATCTGGTATATTGCATCCACAATGTTGTACATTTCTTCTCTCGTGATGAAACCATCATTGTCCACATCGTATAACCGGAAGGCCCCTAGAAGATAGGCAATACGCTCGTTAATAAATTATAAATCATCTTCTACATTAAGATTACTAAAAATTTAAGATCTGCAATGCAATAACCCCGTAGTAGTAACATTTTGTATCCAATGTTTTATTTTTCCTTTTGCCTGTAGAAAAGATAATGATAACGATATTTAAAAAAAGTAGAACAAATAGAGAGGCATACATCGCTTCGGTATGGTTTTCTAGGCCCAGTGGCTTATTTCAACATCTTTCCAAATTAAAATATACTTTAAACTGGAAAGAAGACAGTATTTTGCAAGTATAGAAGGTACTAAACACGTCGATGAAGTACGCAGTCGATTCGGAGTAGTGGAGTCACACAAAACTAATTCGGTATTAAATCGAACTGTAGTTCCATGACTAAGTATTCAAAAACAAGTATTCTAATGGTGTTAGATTAACAGTATCTAGTAGCTTAAACATTATTACATAATATACAAATATTTCGACTAATGACTTACATTGAACTTTTAACATCGTCAAAATAAAACGCAAACGCAACATTGTTCGAAAACATTTATTCAACATTCATTTCATCAAATAGATTAACTAATAGGTTTTCTAAATAATAGACAAATTTTAGCCATAGTTCGATTTAATACTGGATTAACTTTGGTTGACATCACTAGTCCGAATCGACTGCGTACTTCACCGACGTGTCTAAACCTACTATAAAACAAATTATTTATTATAAATTTATGATAATTACTTACAATGAAGTTTCTCGTCTAAGTTTCCTCTGGACGTCACAGAAAGCGCCCGAATGAACTCCTCGAATTCTATTGACCCGTCCTGCAACACGGAATGTATAAAATGTAGAATAAAATGAATAAAACATGAGGAGTTTGGGCGCAAGGGAGAGGGGGTTGTGTAGGTGTAATAGGGCACCCCCTATTTTTCCCTTCCTATATACAAAGGGTTGCAGCTAACATATATATACACAAGTATAAGGAACTACTTCTATACGACATTGTATGTTTGTTTGATACCAAAGAAAGATAAAAAATATATTTGTTTGTTTAGTCAAACGAACCGTCATTGATATTGTTAGAGATGTTTATAAAAGAATTATGTTTGTTCCAGATTTAAAGGTTTATCTCTTATCTGGACTACGCTGGAAACAACACAAACGCTGGAATGCTCGAGTACATATTTATTTAAGTGGATAACTCGGGTTTACTGCAAATAGTCATGACTTTCTTATTATACGTTTTGTATTTCTTCGGTAAACTGGAGTAACTGGACCTCATTGAGGCATGGGATACAATAGGTAGCTGTCCTGCTGTAAGCTTCATCGATAGAAGTACAATGTTATAATTTTTTTGTATAATTGTACATGAGTCGGCGCTCGAACTGTTACCAATTAAAAAATGCTGTAAATTTGTCAATTTTGATTTTCATATTTCTCTCATATTTTTAGTTGATACTTTGATCTCAAATATAGACCAGATGGAAAAATCAATTAGGCTTAAGTCCGGAGAATATGGTGCTCATTGTTATGAAGAAATGAAGCTTTTTGACTTTTTCTTGTAAAAAACGTTGCGTTTCACGGGCTCTATGGGATGGTGCCAAGTCTTCTTGAAACGTCCAATGGTTTCTGCCAAATTGTTTAAGTACTCAAGGTAACAAAGCATCGTTTAAAATCTTTTCACGGTAGATTTGTTGCTCAATGAAAACGAGTGGTGAGCGTTCTGTGACAGTCACAGCGTCCAAAACCATCACTGTTGCAGACGCTTGCTTTTCAGAGCAATTCGCAGGTCTAAATTGTCTTTTGATTTGCTCTCTAACCATACACGATCTTTTTGTTACGTCGCTGAAGTTAGCGAAAGTCCAACTGACATTCGCTCAAAAGTCTATACACTTGTTGGATTTAATATTTGCAAGTGTTAACTCAAATTCATTGCTTGCATATGAACGTAATGTTACTAAGATTCCTGCAAAATTTAAATTGTTTATTTTATTTTGTTTTGGAGAAAATGACATTTTCTAAGTTACTACAAACCCTGTTCATATGCAAGCAATGAATTTGAGTTGGGCGAATTCTGATGTCTGTAGTTTTTTAATTAATATAGCTGCCTTCCATAAATTTGTATTTATTTAATTAGTTGTAATAGTACTAAGCTCCGGGCAATAATTTAATCCGTTTATTTTTTTTTGTTTTCTGAGAAAATCAATATTTGCCATGTGTGTTATAAACCCTTTTTGACCGATTCAAATATATGGTATTTTTACCATATTATTATTATTATTTATGTTTTTTATTTTTTTTCGTACACATTGTAAACTATTTATTTAAATAGAAGACATAATATAATACACTTGAAAATATTAAATCCAACAAGTATATAGACTTTCGCTACTGGTACTTCTCATTTTCGAACTTTTCGCTAACTTCAGCGACGTCTTTTTGTTTGTTTACATATTGCTGAACCATAAAAAAAATTCATCAGAAAACACCAAAATTTCAAGCTCGCCATAAACGTGCAAGTGTTTTAACACCTTTGCTGTTGCTAGGCGAACTGGCTTTTGTGTAGGTGTTAAATCTTGCACTTTTTGTCTTTTGTTGGGCTTCAATTGTAGTTAATTTTTAATATGGACCCCATGCTACGAGCAGACATATTGACACTTGTGAATTACACTGCGCTTTGTCATGGATTACGTTGAATTCTGGCATTCACCTTTCAAACCATTTCTGACGATGTTCCTGTTTTTCGATGTCCATCTCCATGGCGTTTGTTGATGCTACCAGTATTGTTGTACCGTGTAATAATCCGGCACACAAACATTTTGTTCATATGTATCATGTCGGAGCTCATTAACAATGACTAGTTGCAATTTTGGAGGCAAATACAAAGTAATAAAACTGTTGCGTTAGAATTCCATTTCGATAACTTATTTAATTGCGACGAAAAACGATATGCTTCAGTAGGCTTGTAAACAACATGACAGACTGATATTTGTCAAAAAATGAGTGCGCTGTCATTAGCCGTTTTTTTGCTACAGCAGTGTGAAATTGGTAATATTTTGAGCGTTGACCTCTGTAATGGATATCATTAGCAAATCGTTCTTAAAATTTGAAGTCGATTGATCATTTTGCATCATACGGATTGGACATATGATCATATTTTTATAGCTATTAAACAGCGGGCCGAGCAAGAGTGAAAATATGAGTACAGGCCTATACTTCATGCAAGTGTTCCTTTCTTACAATTGTCTAAACAAAATAAATCGTTTTCATCCGAGTATCCATATAAAAGGAACAACGTTTTCATGAATACTAAATAAGGTTTTTCACAAAACAAGATTTTTACTGTCAAAATAGAAAACCGTTGGCTATTTTCGTTACAGCTTTGTTATGTAAATAAAAACAAAGCAAACACAAAAATAAAACAAGTTACATTAAATTAAGGTCGCAAAAAAGACAAACAACGAAAGAAAGCAAAAAAGAAAAAATGTAAATTAAAACATAAAAGCCTTTAAATGTATTTATCTGTTGTATACATCCAGATGCACAACCATCGATCCAGTAACGAGCTCACGGGGTACCGAGTTCGCTATACAGTTTCAGCTGTTGCCTAATTCTCCAACTATGAGTTTGTTTCACCTCAAGATAGGAAAGGTTTTTATAATTTTTTTTTATTAACTATAATACTACAACTAATAATCCGGTCAATTTAAATATAAAAATAGTGGTCAAATAACAAAAATTCCCGGAGAACCAAATATTGGTGGAGAGCTGAGGTTTACCATTACAAATAAAGTTTCAAAAATCCCCATCCCCATCGATCCCCCATCATTTCCCCATCGATTCTATGTGTGCTTCAAAAGTTATTCGGGGTTAAAGGACAAAATTTGAGGTTTTTTGGATTTTTCTCGAAAACGGTGAATTTCATTAACAAAAAACCTCAAACCAAAGTTGTAGATCTTAAAATTCTCTACAAAAATGGTCCTTATGATTTTTTTCATAAGAGTTACCATTCCTGAGATATCGCATTATACATGATGTGCATACATTTCCACGCCACCTGTGAGGTAGTGTACTCGGCGCGTTTTTTTTTACCGTGGTTTGCCCTGTCGGCCTACTCCACTAACTGTTATGACAATTTTAGGATAATTTAAAGGAACAATATCCGTCAAGTTTTGGATATTACCTTATTATTGATATTGATTATTGATATTGCTATTGATTATTGGGTTAACTATTGTTTTGATTTATTTAGATATTTTAATCAGATTCATACCCTTGAAAGTCTACTTCAACAGTCATGTCTTCTTCGATTTCTTCTTCTTCCTCTTCCTCTTACTGGATGTTCAAATGTGGCTAAGTCATTAGTCTCTTGATTAAAATCACAGGAATCTTCCTCTATTGTACTCAACTGGACATTTGAGCAAGACTGAACTTGGCAATTGGTACACGCTGGAGAACACAGCAATCCGACTTTTTTACAGCCACGTTTGGCACTACAACCTTTTTTGCAATTGCAAAAAATAGTGTTGAGGAGTTTTTCTGGAGCAGGTGGGAGAAAAGTTTGAATCGGTTCCAGAGTATTATCTATCAATTTCCAACCCCAGTCTTCTGGGTTCAGTTGATTGCCTAGCCGTGTTTGAACTTGATAGTATACTCGATACAAGTGTTGAATAGCAGATGCCGATGTTGGAGGAAGACATGATAGTTGTACTTGTTTCTTGTTTCGCGTATTTTTTACAAAAGTTAAGTATCGGCATTTATCAATGCAAGGAATTTTTTTTTAGTACACTACCTCACAGGTGGCGTGGAAATGTATGCATATCATGTATAATGTGACTCTTAGAATCGCGATATCTCAGGAATGGTAGCTCTTAGGAAAAAAATCATAAGGACTATTTTTGTAGAGAATTTTTAGATCTACAACTTTGGTTTGAGGTTTTTTTTTGATAAAACTTACCGTTTTCGAGAAAAATCCAAAAAACCTCAAATTTTGACCTTTGACCCCGAATAACTTTTGAAGCACACATAGAATCGATGGGGATTTTTAAAACTTTGTTTGTAATGGTAAACCCCAGCTCTCCACCAATATTTAGCTCTCCGGCAATTTTTGTTATTTCAAATGTCTATCTTGACCGGGCTATAAGTATAGATATACTTATCTAGTGGCTTACATTTCTATAATTACACGGTGTGGTAGAGATTGCTCCAATGAACATATCTACATGATTAGATTTGCACACGATTTTACTACATGACTTCGAACATCATTACTATCAAGCAACATTTGCGTCACGGCGATGTTTTCGTGGTTACGAAGTCTCAACTCGTGCTTCGCTGCTATAGATTTGATTTCTTCTCCGACTGTGTTAATCTATGTGCTAATCAGGTCTCTATGTATGTCGTCATTGCGGATATACCACGCTGCATTAACTATTCCTCGCAGAACTTTATTTTGGAACGTTTGTATTTCTTTAATGTTCGAATTCTTGGTGCAACCTCAGTGTTGCACTATATACGTCCACACTGACTTTAGCACTTGTTTATTAAAAGATAGGAAAGAGTGAAACTTAGAAAGGTTTCAGTCCTTATCTCGTAGATGACTTTATTAAAGAATTTAGCACCAGGAAACACGCAATGAAAAGTATGAGGAACTAATAAAATTAAAAGACAAATTATAAGTGAAAAATATACAATAATAATATAGGACACAGCTCAATTATCAGTCCTTTAAGTAATCAAACACTTCACTGCTCTACAATTAATTAAAAACAATTAAATAATTACATTAATTATAATCTGCAGATAAAATTAAGTAGAACAGCTTTCACCAGTGCTAAAGACACTGGCATCCGCAGAAAATATTACAGTGAGGGACAAAATTTAGGGAATGTATTATATTATTATGTATGTATGTATGTACTATGTATGTATTATTTTTGAAAAATGACATCAGTGTAGTTTCATTAGGGGGGTTTAAGTGTTGTGTTTACTCCTTCTTCGGACGCTCATGTCTCACTTAATTAATGAAAATCACAATATTAAGATTTCTTTTGATTAAAGACTAAATGAAAAAATTTAATTATAAAGAAAATTTAAAGTTAGACCATCGTAAGGATTTTTTAGGATAAGATCAGGTTACAGGACTTGTAAGAGGTGGTGCTGCTAAGAATGTAATCTAAGCGAGAGGGTTTTTCGGCAGTAAAAAGAGTAAGGTATTTAATGAATAAATCATAAGGGTGCGGTTGCGTTGGTGTGAAATACCCCATGGGAATAGGCACTAGGGGAGGAGGGAGTCCTATTTTGTTGTCCTGATTTTAGTGATACAGTAAACAGATATTCGAGTTACTGCGGTCCAGGTTTATTGAAGCAGTTAAATGTTTCGTTCAGGGTGACGTAAATACGAGTAGATAAGACCGACTAAAAATCTGCGGGTGCCGTTCAGTGTTTCTCATACTGCGAGGATAATTCAATTCGCTTATGACGTTTAAATAATTTCCATTGAGTATGTGCTATGAAGCTGCAGATAGAACCAAATGCTAACAGCCGACAGATGTTTATCGTGAAGCATTCTCTTTCGAATGCAATGCCTCTCACCTCTGTAAACAAATTAGAATAGACGTAGCCTTCGTTCGTATTAGAGTTGTATTTTTGTTTCGCAAGGAAAATGTTAAGTGCAACAATAGAGCAACGAATTGTTGTGAAATTTCACATGAAACTTGGAAAAACCGCTACTGATGAATGTTTGTTATATCCTGGATATATCTAAATCTAGAAGTCTATGATTTTCACATGAGTATACTAATAAACCTGCAATATTTAAGTATTATGTGTAGATTTAAGGCATCTATCTACTGATAAGTCAAGTGTTCAAGTCGGTTTATTAATTTCATATGTGAGAACTGACTTATGTAAACATTCCCAGCCAGTTGTGTGGGCCTGTATCTTACAAGTCAGGACATGTTTTGTCTCACGCACTAAAGTTACCTATAAGAAAATCTTGTACTGAAATTCATTCACAGTCTATAGTTCAAATTATTAACACGTATTCGTGAATGATCAATATACTAATTGTTGATTAAATAACCTGTTATAAGACAACTATAATTCAATGTGAATCGCTAAGTTCCGTAGAAATATTTAGATATCAATAAAGTTAAAGTGTATTAATAATATTTGTTTTATTATCGTTCAATAGAAAAAGCTAAAATAACTTACAAAGCTCTAAACGACATACCAAAACTTTAAGTCTGTTCGGCAATACCTAACATGTTTATCGCATTCACGTGTTTAGAAGAGCCTTAATCGTTTTCAAGATGGCCGAGAGGACGTTCAAGATGCTTCACGTCCGGGACGCCCTGCCACGTCAAAATCGCATGACAATATCGAAAAAATTGGTAATAAGATTGCTGAAACTGTAGGAATTGATAGGCACCGTAAAACAAATTGCAAAAAATGTATGCGAAAACGCAATCCAAGTGTTATTAGCCTGTGAAATCTGTATTATGAGAAATAAGATTTGAGTCCGTTGAAGCTGTGAAAAGAAATGCGACATGCGTCCTGAAGGAGCTGACAGAAGAAGACTTCCAGCACTGATTCGAATAATGGAAGATTTCCATGGAGCGTTGTAGGGATGGGGAAGGGGTGTATATTGAAGGTGATTAGTAAATATGTATAAAATCAAAATAAAATGTTTTACAACGTCAGTCTCGTGATTTAATAACCGCACCTCAAGCCTATTTAAATTGAACATTTAAATAAAGAAAACTGCATAACAATCTACTGATGAGGCTTGTATCACGACAACAACCTTAAGAAAATATCTAAAATAACTACAATTTATATGAAATTTATTTTAATATAATATAATCTACTTACATTATTTTCATCAAACACTCGAAACACTAGTGATGCAAATTTGCTTGGATCTCCCTGCGGGAAGAACTGCTTGTAGATTTTAATGAAACCCTGGAAAGATAAAGGATCATTAATGTACAAATTACATATTCGCCAACATAAAACACGACGGGCTGACGCGCTTTGTTTTGTAGTCTTCGAGCTGTACGTGACTACGAGAGCTAATCAAGTCAAATTGGAAACATAACCTAGATTTTAAATATTTCAGAGCATGTTTCAGTTTCCTTTTATGTTGTAGTCGTAAGATGGATTATTGTTTCATTATATTAAGTGTTATGTTTATCTTTTTACATTAGCGTTGAATGAGTAATCAATCTGTGTGGCACATTTCACGACAACGCGGAACAATCGCATATTGCAGGAAAATTAATGCAGTCCTTTTATCGCTGCAAGATTCATTATTTTAAATCTACTGTTTGGCTGATGAATTTTATTCTAAATTCTATTCTTTAAGGAATTATATTGGCTAGTAAATAACAACTTTCTCTAAACAATAATCTACTCCTTTACAAATGCATCTTGAAACTTTGGTATATTACCAATGACTACATTCCTCATGATTTGGGAATTCCAACCATTCAGAAATCTCGAATAAAAAACTATGAATATGAAAGCTGAATTAGAAAAAAATGAAATGAAAAATTGGCAACACAAGTGGGATAATTCTGATAAAGGTAGAGAATATTATAAAATACAACCAATACTGAAACATAGGCCATGCTTTTCCAAACTAAAATGGCCAAGAAGATTAATGACAATGACCTCAAGACTAAGAATGAATTATACTGGAATCATACCAAACCCTAAATGCGAATGTGGTGAAGAGGAGGCAGATCCTGCACACATTCTGTGGCAAAGTAAAAATACGCATACGTTTCGCAGACGCTTCCTGTTAACACTGCCTTTTTGAAGAACCGCGAAACCAAAATTTATAACAGCAGTGACCATGAATAGATCTTGTTGTCGAGATTTAAAGTATAAAAATAAATTAGAATATAATTACGGGCGATAAAAGGCTACGAGCCTAGGAAGCTCGAGAAATCATAATTTTAAAAAAATCTAAAAAATATTTCATATACTAAAGAGACGACTAATTAGTCTAGTAGACTAATTAGTCTAATCTAATTATAGTATTCTTTGAATATCGGATACGTCATTGCACACATTACATAAATATTACTGAACATTTTAGGGATTGTAAATTTTTAATTAAACTTATGTGTTGCTTCAGAAATCAAAGATTTTTATGTTATTAATGGGCTTGTGTCCTCATTTTTTAGTGGTCGATTTTTTAATTGATGATTGAAATTGATGTTAATAAATGTGTATTGGCGTGTCTATTTTATTAAATATCTAAATATTGACGGAGATATAGCAATTAAAAGTTTGAATTGTAGTTTTAGCGCTAGAAATGGTCGGCCATATTTGTATGACGTGAAATGCATTCTAACGTCAGTTATTTGTTGAGTAGGTCAGTGCTGTGGTAATGTTCTGTAGCTGTTGGTAGTCAAATAATCAAGTCAAGTCAAAGAATAATAAGTTTTTATTTTATTTAACCCTGCTAAGGCAGACATAATATTGAAATTTGATTGTTCTTTGAAATAGCTGTAAATAATATTTAATATTTTGATATATAAATACATATAGCAGATATTTATGATCTGTAAGGTTGGTAACCTTACACAAGGATTGTGATGTCACAAGCACTTGGAATGTGTACAACGTTGAATCCCTTTAATAATTAAAGAGACAAAATGACTTTTTTAATTGTTAATATCTCTTAACATATAAGGAGCTATTAAAAAATAATTGAACATTTGAGGTTCTAGTAACCCACTTTATCAGTATATAGTACAGTTTTATAGAAATTAAGACATAGGACACAAGCCCATTTACATACACAATATAATAATTACACTGAACAACTCAAATAATACTATCTTACTAGAAATCAAAGAAACGACATTTAAAGTTTATTATTTAAATTGTCAATTTCGTTTTATCAATTTTTTATAATACCTTAACATTATTTATTAGATATTATTCCAATATCAATTTTGTTGGCCGTTGGCACACACTACAATGAAAGTAGCTATAACTAATATATACTGCTAGCTCCCCTGACCAGAATGCAATTGTAATATCTGGCCAGTGTTACCAACTAAAGACATGTAATTTCTTTACATGTCTTTATAAATAGATTGCATTATCTCCTTATTTAATAAAACAAAATCTATTCTTTAAATGCACAATCACGTATAATATAAGACTGATTTTTAATCGAACTCGAATCAGAACGACATAAAATCACAAAACCTTCACGAAACAAACGTACGAGAGAATTCATAAAGTATCTTTCAGGGTAGAATAAACACAGTTTACAGAAAAACCCTTCGGAAAACAAAACTAATGAGTTTTCTGTCCCCCTTACCACTCCCTAGCATGTTGTTCCTCCTTGTCCTCCCTTTCTTACTTCGGCGTGAAGCGGAAACAAAACTGAGGCGCTTTTGTTGACGGTTTACATTTAATTAATTATTTAACGTAAAAAAGAACTTTGAGAAAATTTTAAAGCATTTTTTTACATGTAGATTTATTGGAATAAAAAATTGTAATAATATTCAACATTTATCAAAGACTCGGTGTTACGCTTAATGTAATTAGCTAGCGCGGCATGACTTTCAAAGTTTATGTTCGAGCTTCGAGCTTCGAGCTTTAACCGAAAGATGGCAGCAAATGTTCGCAACGTTAATTTGTAACATGTGCGTTTAATGCTTTATAGGGTTTTACACATTTCTTTTAAAGAAAACAAATAGATAAAATCAGTAAAAATAATGACAATCCATAATGGCCAAATTATAAGGGTACTCTCACAATACCGTTATAACCTTCAATACTTTGATATACATTAAAAGAAATTTTCCGTTTCGAACCCAGACCCAGTTATATATTGGTGGTTTGGTTGTTATTCAGTTAAATTGATTAATTAACTATTTGAATTTATGTACTATCAACCTAATGATACTGAGTAAATTTTGTGATACTGAACTGAACTGGCTTGTAATATATTAATTTGTCGTAGGCCTTCACAAGAGCACGAGACTTGTATCGTATCGTCGCAATTCTTGTCTCTTAAACCGAGACGAGACATGCAAGATCCGAGAGTCTCGTTTTTGATCTTATTGACGTTATTTAAAAAAAAATCTGAGAAAAATAACCTAACAAGCAATATAAACGTTCAACCTATTTTTTTACAAAGAAAGGTTAGGTCATAAATTTACGAGATATAAAATTTTGTAAGCATCTGTTAAATATTTTATTTTATAATTTTTTCTTTTACAACATTTTGTAGGTGAAAGAAAAGGAATGTTTTAAGGAAAAATAAATGTGAATATAAATTATTTACAATACTTGAAGACATTTTATGCTTTAGTTGCCGCAAAAATATCGTTGATGTTAGTATTGATATTTGACGTAAGTGTTAGTAGTGTCAACCTGAGGAAAAGGCCGAGATTAGATGAAGGTGATGATGCATTAAGTAAAATTGAACCAGTTTCAATTTTTAAAATTTAATTTTTTTTTTAATTTGTTACAATTAATGGTGAGAAAATTTAGAATAAAAAAAATATTTAGCCGAAATAAAATAATGAATTACTTTATTTAGGATTATCTTAGGAGTAAGTTCTCACAATAACGAGATGTGACGAGACGAGACTAAAACTATACCATTTTTTGAAACTCTCGCCTTATCTCATCTCGTGTGAAGCCCTAATTTGTCGGTATTTGTGTTGGGAGCACAAGTGTATGAGCACTCGTCTCTTTAGTATGATATATTTAAATACATACTAAAGGTACATACATAATCATAAAATATTAGGTAGCAGTGCACTGTCATAAATATACCAAACATAAGCGTAAACTAGAAAAAAATAGTACTAGCGTAGTTTTCATGATGGCTTATCAAGAAAAACATGATTTCCCCTTTAATCATAATAGCTTTCAATACGCTATAATAATTTTATGAGTAGGTACCTACATAGATAGCCCCATTTTCGTAACTTTACTTATACATGAGGCACTGTGGGACTACAAGCTGTTCTTCTTACTTATACGCTGCGCTCCAACCAATGAATTTTAAACCAATATTTATGAAACTTCTTCTTAAACATCGTTGGTTCAACACAGAGAATGTTAAACTGTGCGTTGCGTTAACTTTATTCAGAAGATCTGCAGTTTAAATGAGTGCAATAAAGTTTGAACATCGTTGAATTAATGTATTCTAGTTTCTACATTGAAATTCTATCGATAAGCTCGATAGTGTGGGTGGATTGGGAAGAGGTGCATACGTGCGAGGAGTATGGGGCTGTTGCATATAACAATGAAACAGCTTCGTAATACCGTTCAGATAAAAGTCAAATAAAAAAAGTAAAAAAACATATTTTCATATTAAAATTTAACATTATTTCAATACAGCGGTAGATTTACATTTAACAGAGCTCAACTAAAGAATAATTATAATTATGGTAAGGATTTATTTGTGATAATAATTCTGAACTTATTTTTAGGAAATATGCAAGTAAAATATTTAGTACAGTACAAAATTTTAATTATTATTTTGCATTTATCATTACATCATTTACATTTTACATTTATTTATAATAACTTGGAAGTCAAAATACAGATTTTTCATAAAAAAAATCAGAAACTTTGTTATTTTAAGATGTGGTAAAATTATAAAAAGAAAAAAATCTCGACAGCGCTACCTCGGCATTTATGTAAAGATGGAGTGTGCAAAGTTTCAAAAGGATCGGTGCAGTACATTTTGAGCTAGAGAGGACACCGACACTGAAGAAGCTAAGTGTACGAAAAACGCATTTAAAAGTTGCAAAGAAGGACGAAAGCAGACCAGAGAGGTGAAGACTTAAAACTCTATATCTCCGACAGTTTTACTCCAATTGACTGCAAATCTTCACTCAATAAACTTAATACATTGTACATTAATATAAATAAAAAAGAAACTTTACCCCTTCCCTCCTTAAAGTGTTAACCTTATTTGTAATACACTTGAGAAATCATGCGTCATGCGTCAGTAATATACATTATTTTGTAATAATTACTGTCTTTATTTAATATAAATTGTTGTGTTTAATATAATTAATTTTATTTCTTTATATTTCACAAGTTGACATTGACATTTTTGGTTAAAACCTTAAATTAACCCTAAAACTCAGTGAGTGTGAATAGGACTTTATTCTTCTTGAAAATTAGTATTTGATAAGGATAATATTTTAAACAAAATAAAATTATGCGCTTATTCATTATGCGTTTGCATTTACCATGTGCACTTATTATTATCTAAGGTGCTTAAAGAGAAAAAGGGGTAGAAGAGAGAGAGAGAGAGAGAGAGAGAGCTTTCCTTTAACGTAGTATGTAAAGATCGTATAAAGATTTCAGAATAAATGCAGAGGTCGTGTCTGTCTTCAATCCATTGACCTTAATATATTATTGCGTGCCGTTACAATTTTATGGACTTGATTTTTCTGACTTTTACGTATTTACGACTGGCAGGTTACTACTTATTTACATAAAAATATGGGAACACTCAAAATTATTTATTTCTTGAACATAAAAATAAAATTAGAAAAAACCCTTTGTTTTTATGTTGGTCCTAGCTCTTGGTTACATTTGAAATGTGACAGATTGTGAATAATATCAACTCCAAGATACTCAGGGACTGGTGGGTTGCTGACGCACTGTTTTTATGGCTAATCCATTCTCTAGGGGTATAGAGCTCCAAAATTTAAGGTATTTTGAGGATTGTTTTTTACAATAATAATAATAATGAAAAACGTTAATATAACTTTTAAGGCTTATTATTACACCTATTCTAGATACAAAAAAATCCTTTTTGAAATTTAAAAATATTGTTAAATACGTTAAAAATGACGCTAAGTAGACCCTGACCAAAAATTGAACCTGGACAAACCAAGAAAATTATAATTAGTATGAGTCGAAATTAGTATTAGGTTGGAACTACAGAAAAGAAAAATAATTGAACGCAACACAAAATGGCGCGCTTTTGAAATTGAAATTCTAAAAACTGGCTTTTCTTAGCAGTAATTTAATGAAAAAAATACGAAATTATTGAAATAAAAAAATGATTATAGTGCCAACGATAGGTATTAAAGTTGTGAATTACATATTAAAATTTGAGACGAATCGGCTATGGCTATATGGCTGTTGATATATGCTAAAACGGCTTTAGAAACGACACTATTGGCAATATCCTTAGAAAAATGTACCAATATATTCGTAAAAGACTATACTTTCGAAATATCAAAAAAAAAAACAAAAACCCCCATTTTTGCAAAATCTTGACTGCCGTCCCCTCTTAGGGCCTTATTCTGCTGAAAAAATAAGGTCGATTTTTTTTAAAGTTACAGAATAAGACACTTACTGTACTGTTGTAGAACGACTCCATTGGTATAGCTAATGTTTCTGTTTTGCTCACACTCAATTAACAACGTATTTTAATCAGTAGGTAGAGCTCATGATGGCTCACGTACTATGTAACTACTAGCGATGTAACGAATGGTCGATTATCCACATTCGCGAACGCGAATGTTCTACTCTAAGGTTCCCAAATGCGTATACGAATATTATTTAAATATGGCGCCAAAAGTAAGCAATTACTGTCTCGCATTTTGTTAATCGCTATCATCTATCGCCATTGTGTGCTAAAAAAGTTCAAAGTGTATTTTGCTTACCATTTGGTTCAATTAGAATTGTGCTCCTATATTATAATGTTCTTAGAGTATGTTTATATGTTTCTACGTTTATATGTTTGGTACTATGATATATTTTGTATAGTGGCTCAGAAACGGCTCCATGCATGTCTTTAAATTAAAAAGTTCTTAGACATAGGCATGTTTTGCTGTATAACTGGTAATACGTAAGAGAAAGAAAGTTGATATTTTATATGTGTATTACGGTGTTCAATACAAATATTTTTCGAAAATAAGAAATTTAAAAATTGAAGAAGGGGGCGTTGAGAAAATCATGGGACCCGGTAGGAATCTTTGGAGAAAATTCATATTTTGGAAATCGAAAAAATTTTGAAAATTTTTTGTCAATTAACGAACATATTTCATATTTTATTGAAAAAAATATTTTTTTAGACGTCAGTTTATTATATTCATAAAAATTATTAAGTCAGAAAAATTAATTAATACTGAACGAGTTTAAAATGAAATTACGATTTATTTTATTAAATTATACACACAAGTAGTGATTAAAATAAAAATATTGTAAATCGAATCGTTGCATTGTATTTTTATAATTATTTTCACTTTTTATTGCTAAGTACATTCGCATAATCTTTGGTTTGCAAATTTCCTTTTTTTGCAAATGATCTATACTCTCTAAATTTGCTTTTACTTATGAAATATTGCCGAAATTCAGATGACAGTCACGAAAATTTTTATTCCATTTGTCCTTTCGATATATTAATGTTTATGATTAATATTATGTTAATGACTCTGCAGAGTTTCATTTCGAAAAAATGGGGCACATTTACTTTTTTTGCAAATTATATATACCTTGTGAATACTTCAATTGAATTCTTCAACTTATTATGAAGATTTATATACTAATATATGTAGAGTTTTTATAATATAATTTATAATGTAATTAGTTAAATATAATTTAACTTAAAATTACTGCTTAAAAAATAACCCCACATATATGATATCTCTTATTGCATTCTGTTATGTTAATAATAATAAAAATGCTTGTTTACTTGACTTTTGACCGCTATAATACCGATTATCAATAATGTCGAACTAACCGCTGATTTCTAACTTTTTTACCCCACTAGTTTACTTCAGACCGCCAAGTCCGGACCGCTCTTTTCACTGACTTATTGATTGATGAGGTCAATCAGGTTTTTCAGGTTTTTAAGACTTTCTTTGCGTTCAAATAGCTGTCTACATATTTAGGTTTAAGAAGGCTGCATAGACAATACAACGTCTTATTATTATTGCAACAGCGGCGCTATTATTTCATCGAGATAAATCAATCACCCATCCGTAGTATGAAGATTTAAGGAATCATAAAATATATTGAATTACAGTGAAGTAAGTATTGAGACTGGATACAATTGATTTCAGTGTGAGACTTAGGAAGTTATTTCCTAGTAGGGTCATTTGTAACTGGATGAACTTAATTTATTTTTGTGAATAGATGACCGCAACACTAATTTTAATAAAAGCAAACCGAGCTTACAAATCTTTGATTAACAATTCATTTTAATATTCCCGAATTTTTAATTAAAGTTTCTAGGTGTATAATGATTAACTTAATAACACGAAAACACGTAACAAACAATTAAGAAATTTGTTTACAAGTTGAATTCTCTATAACGTAATTACAACAGCTGCCTCATTAGTGATTCGTTTCTACCAATTTATAAGCTGCTTGTAATTAAAATTCAAATTAAAACGAACAGAAAATTGACATCTCACTAAAAAACTTGTCGACTCAAACAATTACAAAACGATCGATCGAAATTTTCATTATGATAATTAAATTTAAATCTTAAAGAATTTTTAACGAAGGATTTAGAAGTTTCTATAATGATCTAACCATCAAAGTTAAACTACTGAAGTAAAACCTCGTTTTGTTTATCTGGATTATTCATTGCTGCAAAGTTAGGCGAAAAGTTTAGTTGTGTTGGCGTGTTGAAATATCGCTTCCAGTCGAACTTTTGTCGATGAAAGGAATGTCATCAGGTCGACTAGTTTATAGGTTTGTTTTGTCGAATTAATGACGCAGTTTGCTGATAGTCCAGTCAATAAATTGAACGAAAGTGTCACATGAATCACTTGGCCATTAGTTGAACTTCAAAGTTTGTTCGCACTGCTGGGTTATTATTGATCAGAATTGTAACAACCCGTATCTATTAAATGATACGCAGACTGAATTTTTATATATAAAGAAGAAGATAAGCAACGAGCTAATAATGCATTACAAAGGTACTAGAGTATAAATTTCGGCCCTATCAAGCGTTGTCATGGTACCCTTTACTAGGGCTTACACAACTAGGTAAATATCATATGCAGCCTTGGTCACGTAGTATTGAGTATGGCATGTCTGACAGGATCATAGTCAGGTACTCATAAGGCATGTCAAACTAAGATATAGGGGAAGATGGGGAATAGCGGTCACTCAAGTAGTAATCGAAATATTATCTTATTTTAAGGACTTAGGCTAAAAATAACTGACTTTTTACATAGCTTATTTAGTGGACTTTAGATAAATACGGTACACATTATCAATCTATTTTATGATCATTATCTCTCTTGGGGTATTACTGTTCATTCGAAATTACTCAATCCATAATACTTGATTGCATTCCATAATGTTACAAATGGTGTTAAGATATGTTAGGTAGTAAATTAACACAGCTTTACTTCTAAAATTAAGAAATGTATAAAATAAAATAACTTTTTTTTTATTTTAACCATACATGTTCTTAATTTTTTATATATTAACCAAAACACTCTTTTTTTATAATAAACAAAACATATTATTATAATTTTTATATTTGTACTATGAAAATTACCTACAGATCAACACGCCTAAGAACTCTCCCTTTGCTCTTACAATAACCGCATAGATTCAGTGACCGCTGTTACCCGCTAAAAATGACTTTTTTTGATTGATCTCTAAAAACGTAAAGAACTTTAATGAAATCCAACGAGCCCATAGGATACACTAATATGTGGGTAATAATTGACATTTAGAAAGATATTGATTGGTGTAAATCACTTTAAGCTTACCTTCATCGAATTTTTAATTTTTTTATAACAAAACACGTCCTTACTTTTACGCAGCTGTAAAATGACGGTGTTTGGTAAATAAGTATACTAGACGGCGGTACTAGTAGCGTTAGCGAAACGTTTCTGGAAGTTTTAGATTTCGATGTGACCGGCATTACCCACTGACCGCCATTCCCCATCTTCCCCTAAGCCTTGCCTTATTAATACGTGATTTATCTCATTAAGTCCTTGCAACATCTAGTACAAAATTGAACTGGGATAAAATCGTGTAACTTGTTCTAAACCTAAATGAATTTAACTGAAAATGTTTATTATTTATGACACTTTAGAGTAGTTCAACGAAGCACGTTTCAGCATACATATAAAAGTTTAAAACAAGTTGCTTTTATAAATCTACGAGATCACGTCAAATAGCGAAACTATGGAAACTTTATAAAGCACAGAACAGATACAGAGCAGCATACGGAAGATACAGTTCGAAGGATTCTGTACAGTCGTGTCATGTACAATAGTTCTAAACTATTTGATGTGGTTATACAAAAGCTTATAGATCGTTGTGTTGCTAATACTAATTTAAACCAAATTGATTATATACATACCTAGTAAACAATTTCGTGAAGTGCCCTATTTAGTGACGTTTCTATCACTATTTTACTTCAATTATAGTTCGCATCAACTTTATCTTCATTTGTATTCCGACAGGTGGAGTAATTTCGCCCTTTGTAGCCGATAAAGTAGACATTTTATATGAAAAAATGTGAGAAACTGAACTATAAATGAACTCTTTAATGTAAATACCTCGTTATTTTCCTATTCAAATACAAAATAAAAAATAAATTTCATGTTAGTATTTAAATACAAAATACGTATTTTAAAAATGCCTTTGAGAAAATAGAATACTCTTTATGTTACTACTATACATGTTATTTTTTTTAATAATTATAAGAGTTTACATAAAATATATACTCGTATGTTATTTATATCATGGATTTTAATACCACTATTTGTTCAAATAATTTATCTTTCATTTTTCGTCGATGAGGTCTTATTATCATTCCTCCAAACGAAAAGAGACGTTCTACTGGGGCAGAACTTGGCAAACAGGTGTTGTATTTTAAAAATATTTTCTTTATGTTTGGATAATTAATTAAAGAATCTATGTTAGTATTATTGTCTTTTAAATACTGCAATGTTTCCAGATCTATGCTATGGTTGTGTTACCATGGTCACTGACTGTCGAAGAATCCAAGTCATCCATAAACATATAATAAGATTCGTTGTTTTCCTTTTTTTTATTAGTTGTATCACATACAGTTTTCATATCTTCTTGTTTTATTTTCCGTTCTTCAGAGACTAACAATTGTTTTACGTATTCCTTGTTTGACATCGGCACTCATTTAAGTTTAAAAAATTGATAATGGATAACTTAAGTATAGACAGGTAGTTTTAACAAGAATTATTTTTATTTTGTAGAAGAATAAAATAATTATATGTAGTTGGGATACTTTTGGAATTAAAGCGGACAAGTGTTAAGGTTAGTAGGTAAAATAATATATATTTATGTATGTACGAGTATATTTCAGTAAGGAATGTAGTGGAGTGATTGTCTTGTAGTAAAACAAATAATGAACGAGAAAATATGATAAACAAATTTAGGTAAACGAAAATCAGATGTCTTATGGTGGGGGTAACAGGAAGGATAATAAAATAATAGGCACATCTATCATTTTAAATTAGAATTCTAGGACAATTGTGCAGATACTTTTAGATCATAGATGGTGCTAATGTTGGTGTGGTTTCAACCTCGTTTATATTATATTATTAAATTAAAAAAAAATTTTTTACTGATTAACACTATGAAGTAAAAAAAATGAAAAAAGTATTTTGTATTTTCCAAATAAGAAATAGGTTTGTAAAAGTTTTCAAATAAAATATAAAATTCTGTACTCTTAAAAGGTATTTAAATACAAAATAGAAAATAGGTATTTACTATTTTGTATTTGCATTTTTAGTATATGTATTTGAAAAACGTACATCTTTGGAAATGATAATAGCATGATGATAGTTAGGATTCAATCAATTTTATGAAACCTTTATTTTATGTAATATTTACGTTTAGTGTTTAGAGGGTGAATGTATATTGTACATAATCAATATTATAGTACAGTTTTATAGAAATTAGAACATGGCTCAGTAGTAAAACTCCCCTGCTAAGACACAGCTTAGGGTAAAAAACAAATATAATATTTTGTAAGGGTACACAATTCTGTTAGCAAGTTTCCTTCCTTCTTTAAGAATCAGTTTTACAGCTCAGAAAACTTTGTAATGGATTTTCTGTTTGCGTAACTTAATTATAAAGCGGGTACTTTAAGAAAAGCGTCGCATTTCCTCATCCCTTGACTTATAATTTAGGTAATTTGTCGCGGATTATAAATTTTAACTTGTATATGAACAATATCTACTTTTTTATGACGTCATCTGTCGTTTTATATTTCAATTGTGCATTAAACTTGATTTTATGTTTTGTGTTAAAAACTTTGATTAATCACTTATGTTTCGATACACGATGGAATGAATCGTAGAGCGCAGCCTACCCTGGCGCTCGAAAGTACCATAGAAAGAATTCTTTTAATTGACGAAACCTTCGAGTATACTGTTCATTTTTTATTAACCGTAAATACAGCATACATTGGGTAATATACTAACATAAAGAATTATTTAAGAAAATGGTGGAGATATAAATTGTTTTCTGAGGTCTTTGTACAGGAATTCGCCGAAGGTTGACGTAGTAGCATAATCGGGAATCGTTCGATTGTCGTTCGAAAAAAATGTAATGCTGAAGAGAAGTATAGTAAAAAAAAATTTTAATATTAAAGCAAATGTTATTTCTGTAACTAAGGTTGCGTTTAAACGTGATGCAAATACTCAGTCGTTGTGGCATGTGGTCTCGGAATAATGCTTTCGTCCTCAGACTGCATGCAGTCGCCGCCGGTGCAGATCTTTGCGGTAGTGTAATCATATAATTGACATGGAAGGAACGAAAAGGAGAAAGGACTTCTTTGAAAAGAACGGAATGGCGACAGAAGAGGCAACGAGAAGAACATAAGAAGGCACAAGTGTGGAAGAGGAGCTACGGAGTAGAGACAAAGAGATACGGCAGCAAGAAAGAATGGAAAAAAGTCTTAATAGCAAATATAATGAAAAATACAAGAGGATTTGGGGGAGAGAGTTTACGGAATGGGAAACGAAGAGAATGGGAATAGATACTGGGAAAATAGAGAGAAAGGATGTGTAGGGTGTGCTTGAGAGAGATAGAAACGCTAAAGCATATTAAGTATGTGAGAAAAAAGTAAAAAGTGAAAAGAAGATTGTGCAGTAATTAAAGGGACACCGTGAAAGGAAGGAGGGTCGACGGAGATGGCATAGTAGAAACAGAAGTAGCAGGATTCTTTTTTATTCCTTTGGAAGGAGTGAGAATAAGTAGCTAGAATAAGAATTTGAAGAAAATGTGGGCAATAAAGCACAATGATATGTAATTTATTGATTCAAGGCGGAAAAGTGGCAAAAACAATAAAATAAAAAAAATAAACTTAAACAATTCGATTTCCTAAAGATTTCAGGGTGGGTTTGATGTTTCCATTAAGTTAAATTTGATTGAAATTCATATGCCATATTTCTTTAAATATTGTACAGCGTTGAGATAAATGTATGTGGTAGTTCTTTTTATACCATTCCCTTTGCTTGGAGCTTGAGACAACACATGGTGTACCTACATTATGTTACACATACTCTTGTCCTCACCCTCACCACTAGGAGCTGCAGAAACTCTCTTCGTTACATTGTTAGCAAGCGTCGAAGCCACCGGTCTGTACTGTACCATATAATCCCCTTCGCACTCCCCCTCGTACCACAGTACCAACGTACTCTCTAAAGTACTACGATATGCATTGTGTCTATAATCTTTCCACATTTTCATATTTTCCTGAGCACTTTATAAGTTAAAGTAATACAATCTTCAATTTTATAAAATGTTAAAAATACGGAAAATTCTGTATTCTGCATTTGAATTTACGAGGGTTGTGCGAGTATGTAACATACTTTATAGAAAATGTATTTTTTCCGCTATGAGGCGCTAAAAAAACATTTAAAATGACAACAGATGAAATATAAGCGTACGTACGCGTGCCTGAACACATGCGCACGGCGTGTGCCGTGTGCCGTGTGGCGTACGGCGAGTGGAGATAGACGAGAAAATTGTAAACGTGAATAAAATTTATGTTATTTTATTCATCGTAAAAGTGTTTTATCTTAAGAAAATATTTGGCATTGATGGAAAATCCCACAGGATAAGAAATAAGCAGCGCGCTAAACATAGTAATACATCAGTCACGAATATTACAGTTTGCATCAAATTTTTACATAGAAATATTGCACGTTTATAAAGAATAAAAGAAAAGCTATCCCACTATGTACTTATTTATTGTTTATGTCATTGGCTTTGCAATGTCCTTACGGTTCAATAATTTACATTTGCAGTTCTTCTTCTTTCTTCCATTGCGATTTCTCTACTTCAATCGTTACCATTCATCCCTGGTGTCGTAGCGGATTTACTTCCTTTTCTTGTATTCCTCTTAGTATTTTCTTCTAGACCTCTAGAACTAGATTTCGGCTAGTCTTCTTCGACATCTTTCAACTTCAAAGATAAAAGGTGACTGATTGAGCTGTCGTTCCGTTGATTCCTTTTTTTATATTTACTTGGGTGCATCAACTTTCAAAAGTTATTACCACTTAAAAAAATATACACATTTGTAAAGAAATTATATTTCTTTAGTTGGTCGTCTATCAATAAAACAGTGAAAGTTTAGTGAAAAAATTAACTCATGAACACAATAGATTTCACTGTAGGAATAACCGCCAACACAGTTGATATTTGGAGTCGATTGAACTCACGTTTTAATTAGTCAGTTAAGTGCACATTGTCATATCGTTTCTTTACATTTCAAGGTTGATTTAAATTAAACAATGTAATTATTAAAATATCATACAAATTACCAAAATAAAACTTTAAATTTCAGATGCAACAAATGAGTTTGTTGAAAATTTACAATTCCTAATTTTTTTTTTTTTATTTCTCCTATGGTTTCAGCAATCTGCCTAAGTAGGCAATAAGCTTCTTACATGATTAATTAATTAAGACATGTAAGAGAAACATTCCAGTGAATGCCCTCTTGTTTTTATATACAATAAACTAGTATAATATATGTTACATTGAGCACTATTCCCTATCGAGGACCTAAAGCTAAGTCTACTGGTTGATATCGCCTTAATCTGCGGGGTTCTCTTTTTTCACACACTTTCAGTTGATTCGCCAACGCATAGGGATGGCTGATTAATCTATCACTATATGTTCCTAATGTACAATTCCTAATAAAACTGGAAACATTGTCTTATACATTTATAAACATTTACAATATAATTTTTAACCTATAGACAGTAGTAAGGGTACGCTGACTCTTTCATGTTCCTTCTTCTCTCTTTCTCTGTACCATATTTCCTTTTCTTCTTATCATCTCTCCCCGTGTCGTTTCTTTCACTCTCCTTGTATTATTCTCCTCCCTCATGTGCTCTAGATTTTCTTCCACCTGAACCTATACTCCGTCATAATAAAAATATGATGCTCTTGGCAGTGGTGGTCTTGCTGTGTTCCTTTTTAAATCAGATTACAGTCTGGCCCTTATTGTTCAATTGTTGTCCACCAATGTTACACAACGTGCAATATAATTACTTATATTAAAGTTTTCCCAACGGGGATCAAATGTTATGTACAGAACACCAAAGCTGAACGAATAAAAATATGATGTGATTTGGATTTGGATCACGACACATTCGTATATGTACCATACATACATACTCGTCTGTAGCTGAATTCATTATTCACTGGAATGTTCGGATATATGAGTACAAACGATAACCTGTCACTCACTGCCACACTTTAAATTACATTAAATAACGTAATGATTGACACAACTCATTTACGCTGAGCTTTTCAAGCATAATTTAGTATGCAAAAATAAGCATTTCAAATCAAGGGAGTTATGTGCTTATTGCTTCGAGATAAATTAGTTATATTCCAAAGTTCACATTTATCATTCGGCAAAACACACAGATACAAGTCAATTTAATTAATAAAGATTGTACTACTATAATGACCGGCAGGCTATTGTCCCATGTGTCGGGTAATGTGTTAGAAGAGGGAATAAACCTGCTGTAGTGGTTCTCATAAGGATATACATGTGTAGGTGGTTTCCTCAACCATTGCTAAGGAAAGAGATTTTAGCGGAATTGGCTGTGAGATTATCCAACTCAACTTCCCAACTTAGCTTATCCAAAGAATGTGTCTCATGATAACTACGGAACCTAGTTAGGAAGCTAAGGAAAGACCAAGCTAATTGGGATGCAATTATCATTGTCTGGTATTTCGGGGTGTTTTATGGTGAACTATTTGAGAAGTGTGTGGAGGAAAAAATAGTGTGGTTGTTGATGTCTGGGGAGCGACTGATGAAGGCATGAGCAATGTTGGCTCTCTTGGCTGAACTCACTGCGTTTCGTCGGCTTTGACTACCTCTCCTGGACAACTTATAAGCATGCTTGAGCAATGTTGGCTCTCTTGGCTGAACTCACTGCGTTTCGTCGGCTTTGACTACCTCTCCTGGACAACTTTGACTGAAGAAGCTTCTGATCTATCGGGTTCGATACGAGTTTGTACTGTGATTGCTTTGGACGGGAATCAGAGCGTCCGTAGTTTTTGGCGGGCGTAGGTGGTCTTTGCTATTGTGTGTTTTTTTTGTCTGCGGAGCATTATGTGATGACCATGGAGACTTGATCTCCAGCTTGACTATAGTGCTGGTCACTAATGTCTCCAAGTACCACCCGAGGTATGGGAAAGGGATGTATCTCGTGACTGGGTGTAACCACAAGTACCTCTCGAGAGGAGGAAAGGTGACTTGATCATGTGATGTCTTGAGTGCTACATACATTACTAGTACTGTCAAATTTGTTTGAGGGTGAAGAAAAGTGGTGCTATGTACTGCCTAGTATTACTTACAAAATTAAAAACTCATCAAAACATTTAAAGTGATTTATATGGAAATTTTTAATTCCGATTTTCACATTTATTCATTTGTAGCGCTTCGTGCGGTTTCGGACTAGAAGCAACGAAAACAAACGATCCTGGTCAGATCTAGTAGCAAGTAGTGTCATTGTAGACTGAAACTGTGGATGTAGTGGTTGGTTAGATAGTAGAATTCAGTCTACCTTCCCGTGGTTAGGACCTACTTCCTCAGTAGGGTGTCCCCACATTGAAAGTATTAAAGGCAATTTGGCAAGCCTGCTCGTAAGTAAGCTACATAATGTGTAAACGCACCAGCAGTACCATAAAATGTTTGTACAAATGAAAAAAAAATACTATTGTCGTACTTTTCTGTTATTCAAGTTACAACGTGCTGAACGTAAATAAGTAACAACAAATTAAGATTAATTAAGGAAAATACAAAAAGTGGGAAACTTCTTATCAAAGCAATGGACATTTAGAAAAAGCCATCTTCAGACTAAGAACAGGACATACGAGATGGACGCATTAACATCTAATCAGTAAAACAACAGCTCCGCATTGCAGCAACTGTCAGACGCAAATAACAGTCCATCATCTACTAATAACCTGCCCACAATATTAAACTCAAGGAACAAAACACATCAACAGTGGTGAATTAAAGGCCATACTTTCAGACAATCCAGAAGAAATTAAAAAAGTGATCGAATTCCTTACTGATATAAACATAATAAATCAAATTTAATTAAAAGAAATTAACTTCAGGCCAATATGACTTTGTCGTTGAAATCGCCTCAAATTCTAAAATAAAAATTACAACAAAAAGTTATAAATAAAAATTGTAGATAATAAGCACGTATTCTATCTTCTAAAAAGCTCTCTACAAATTTTTCGTGGAAGTTGTAGTTTTCAAGATAAACAAAAGAAACAGATTATACTCTTATTTTTAAGATGGTGACCTAATGTAGGAGGTGCCCAGTCCGAAAATTCAATTTAAATAAATACATGTTTATTCTAGTAACACATCTAGTACATTAACAATATTCGCCGTCATTTGTTGACCTGCTGCTGCTACTCCCAATACTAACAGCTTGTTTGTATCGTAGTTTACGTTCTATATGTCATCTACGTTTGTGCAACAGGCAAGATTCGATATTATTACAGTCTGATATAATATAAAGTGAACCATAAATATTTAGATAAATGCTGACAAAGGTTTGACAAGATGATAAAATAGATATGCTGACTATCCAAACAGCAAGATTAGCCTATTTTTAACAACGGATTTCCTAGATTATATGGAAAGGTGTTATATTCTATAAGGTGTTCCACTAGATGTCATTGAGATACATAGAAGACGTGTGATGCGGGAGCAATTCATTACTTCCTTAGTTCCCGGCCTCCTGTTTCCCCGGTTTCCCTTCGGATGTTCAGACCGATTTGAACGTGTTTAATCCCTAAACCTGCAACTGTCGACTAAACTTTTTCACCACGCATGTGACACATGTGTTAACAACATTTAATTCAATGACAACGAAAGTAGCACCAGGTGTTGTGCCAAAACGTGTGAAAAGATTCGCTAAGTTTCAGCTTTTTAGGTAACGTAGATTTCAGTTTCATAATACTCGTATATAAATAATTAATAATAATTTTAGTAATCAGGCTTGCCTCTCATTTGAAATATGTAAAATTTCCTATCCATTTTATATTATACACAAAAAATCTCTTGATAGAATTTTGAAAGAAATTAGGAGAGTAAAGAAAAATGTTTTTTAAATAAATTAAAAAAGTACTTCACCGTTTTGCATTCGAGATAAAATAATTTAAAATATCTTTTTTTTAAATTCTAACACGTTTATTTCATGGTCAGTAGTGATACAGCAACGCTGCGCGCAAAATTATCTCTAGTAGTGTAAAACAAAGAACGGGAATATTAAATCATTGATTTTACTAATACATCCTTAACATTGCATGCATTTTGCAATATGTGATTTGATGTGTGGGTATTCGTATGCAGAGGTTTTAAATTTCTGACAATAGTAAATATTCTGACTATACTATACCACGCTGGAACTGCCTTAATTGTAAAGTTTTAGTATAAATATTTTTAATAAATTAGTAAGATAAAGCTTCTCACCTGCTCCGTCAGAAGTCCATTGGGGCAATCCTTTAGAAATCCTTTGTGCCTGAAAGAAAATCCTTAAGTTAATTATCGTTTAAACAGATATAGCATATGGCAAAATATATGGAGTTTGTAGAGAAAAACACAACGTCTAAGAATAATTGAAATATACCAAGGCAAGATGTAGGGTTAGCGATATTTCCTCTATGACTGTCAGTGCAACCATACACTTACTTTGACCTTAAGATAAGGTCACACCTTAAGATAAGCATACACCATATGTGAATGTTTGGTAATGTGAAGCTACTCAATTCTGAGAAGTAGAGGATGTAACCCTAAGATTCAATCTTTTTTTAGTAGTTTTTACATTATATAAAAGTCAAAACGAGTTAGTGGAAGATTTGGTCAGTGGGTAATGCCGGTCACATCGAAATCTTAAACTTCCAAAAACATTTCGCTAACGCTACTAGTACCGCCGTCTACGTGTTTTGTTATAAAACAATTAAAAATTCGATGAAGGTAAGCTTAAAGTGATTTATACCAATCAATATCTGTCTAAATGTCAATTATTACCCACATATTAGTGTATCCTATGGGCTTGTTGGACTTCATGAAAGTTCTTTACGTTTTTAGTAATCAATCAAAAAACCATTATCGATTTTTGGGTAATGGCAGTCATTCTTATCGGGTAATAGAGGTCACTGAATCTATGCGATTATTGTGAGAGCATAGGGAGAGTTCTTAGGCGTCTTGACCTGTAGGTAATTTTCATAGTCCAAATGTAAAAATAATAATATTATGTTTGGTTTATTATAAAAAAGTATGTTTTGGTTAATTTTGGTTAAAATAAAAAAAATAAAGAAGATGTATGGTTAACATAAAAAAAGGTTATTTTATTTTTTTAATTACTTAATTATAGAAGTAAAGCTGTGTTAATTTACTACCTAAGCATGTCTTAACACCATTTGTAACATTATGGAACACAATAAAGTATTAAGGATTAAGTAATTTTGAGTGAACAGTAATACCCCAAAAGTTGTGAGTAATGGCGGGTTTAAAAAACGATAGAAAAATAACAAACGCTTAATAGATTCATAATGTGTAGCGTATTTATCTAAAGTCCACTAAATAAGCTATGTAAAAACTCAGTTACTTTTACATTAAGTTCTTAAAATAAGAAAATATTTCTAGTACTGCTTAAGTGACCGCCATTCCCATATTCAGTATAATTATTTCTTAATAAATAATATTGCACGAATATTATAATCGGCTTATAAATTGTAATTCGTCAATCCTAATTATTCTTGACATTCATTATTGAAAGGTCAATTTCTATAGATTTTTATCGAGAATATATATCATTTGAAATACTAGTTCCACCACTGTTGCTAATTGGAAACATATTAATTTAATTGCATGGTAAGATACTTATCATTATTTGTTACTGGCAATTGAGTCATTATAATTATGCAGTTGCTGCTTCAAGTTAGAATTATAATGCAGACATAATGAGGCATAGGATGATAAAACATTTTTATTTGAATAACTGTAATAAGTACAAGCATGTAATATTATATAATCAGCTACATCATCGGTGTACACTCGGCACAGTGCGTTGTCAAATAGCTGCTCTTGAAAAAGGCCTCGAATATGAAGTATGGATATAAAATAACGAGACTGATTTTGTAAAACTTTTTATTTTTAATTAATACATATTTAATTACTATTCCCTTCAATATACATCCCACCTATATCCCTGCATTGTGCATTTTCTATGGTTGTAAATTGCGCATGAAATTTTGTTCTGTGAGTTCGTTCATGACGCGTTTTCTTTACAACTGCAATGGTCTGAACTCTAATTCTTTTAATGCAGATTTGACCTTTGGGAATAGATAAAAGTCACTGACACCATGTCAGTTTAAGCGTCAATTTAATTTTCGGAACTATTTTCGAACACACCTTTTGCATGTTAAAATTCTTTATGTTATATTTTACTTACGAATTCTTTACCAATTCCTACAGTTTCACCAATGGCATAAACAGACGATCAGATCTGATCAGATTTTATACTGATTTTTTTTTTTCAATATTTTATACCATTTTTGACGTGCAAAAGCGTCCCAAAAATGATATTTCAACTTTTTAGGCTTAGTACTACACTTATTCTATAGACAAGAAAATCTTTTTCGTAATTAAAAAAAAAATTGTTAATTGTAATTGAACCTGGACGGTGCTGCCGTCGACCGTAAAACTAAGGCAATTATTAATTAGTATGAGTACAGTTATGGTCGGGACTAGACAAAAAAATATTGCAATTCAAATTCTAAAAAACGGATTTCTTTTACCAATTATTTAATGAGAAAAAAACGAAATTATTGAAATAAAAAAATGATTCTAGTTCCAACGATAGCTATTGATGTCGTGAATAACATATTAAAATTTCAGTCAACATCATGCTGAAAAAGGTAGTTTTAAGATAAATGAAATTAAAGTTTTAAGTATGCTATGGCTATAATGGCTATTACGGCTATATGAATGGATATATGCTAAAACGGCTGTAGAAACGAAAATATTATCAATCTCCTTACAAAAATTGAACAGTATAATCTTAAAAGACTTTCGAAATAAAAAAAAAACGATATTTTGAAAATTCTAGACCACCGCCTTAAACCACTCAAAAACGCGCGCACGTGATAAACATTCACTACCACTTTTAATAATAGATAAGTTTCACTAGCGATTTTTAGAATTTAGACAATTTCATGCTCTATTAAAACACTTATCATTTTTCCGGCAAAATAAAGAAATGTATTTTATATCCACAGACAGTGAATCGTCGGCAATCGAAAGTCATACAACTTTGGTGCATGCGTAGTTCGTAGTTCTTTAGCAGCATCAGTCTCGCTTAAAAATAGCCACACCTCATATGATCAATTAAAAAGACGTTAAAGCAAAAACAAAATCCCTAATTCCAGTGATTTAATAATAACAATTAGTTTTATATTAAAAATCACAAATATAAAAACTAGTTTTCCAATTTAATCTCTTTATTTAAAGTAAATTAAGAATTATGAATTATGTATTGTAAATGTTTATATGCTATGGAGGTACAGGACGTTAACGTAAATGATAAAAACGTTGTGAAATTTGGAGGGTCGATACAAATAGTTAAAATACATGCTGTCTCAAAATTTTAGAGTTCTAGGGTTCATAGTTTTCTTTTTATACATGATTAAGAATAGTCATTTTACATACAAATCATAATTCTTAGATCTATTTCACCACATAATATAACTTTTAACTATTAAAAAATGGTGACACGGCTTTCAAAAACTAGGTGTGTATAAAATAATCTTTTCTGTAACTATTGCAAAAAGAAAATTATCAAAAGGATACCTATTTACGAAAATATTTAAATAAAATCTTTAAGAAACAGTAAGTGTAGGTTATAAGCCGGCAACGTTGCAAATTCCAATTTGAGCGGGAAATTCAAAATCCGAATAAATGTTATATAAAATATAACAATTTATTTGTCGAAGAACCAAATCACGCATGCGTTAACACACGTAAATTTACTGCGTTGCAAAATTTATTATTCCTTTTTCATAATATTTAATTGAAAAAATATTTAATTTGTATTTAAATTGAATTAATATTAATTATAGGTAATTTTTAATTTATTATATTTATTATTATATTTAATTATTATACTTGTAAATGTAATAATAGAGCAAGAAGGCTGAATTAGCCAAATCTTAATAAAAAAAAAAAAAAAAAAATATAGGTAATTTTCATTTATTAAACTATTGTATGCATAAAAGAATCATTTTCACAAGCAAAAAGCAGTTTAATAGGGAATAGAAAAATTCATTTTCAAAGGTACAGTCCCAATATTTGCTCGTCACTCATGTACTTCGTATTTTGCATTTCGTATTACCGAGAGATAAACTTTTTCCATTGACGGTACGTCCTGTACCTCCTTAAGTGCTAATAACTTTTGAAAATTGATGCACTAAAAAAGAAACTAGTTTTATTATTTCAATTTTAAAATTGTTTAATTTTTTGTTAACGGATGCCGAACACGTATGGTTCCTTCGTATTAGAAACTGCAAGCTTGATCGATTGGTATCCAGTTGGAGTGTGTATGGTGCCTTTAACAACGTCACAACATCCAGACCAACATCTGTTGGTAACACATTTCATTACGTCATACTTCTGACCGATTCAGACGCTGATACTGTGCCTGACAGTTTCACTCTATTCATTCAACGATATCAGCTTTTAGTTCCGGTTCCGGTATCTCTTAGATCACTATCAGAGGCCCTTTAGAACCACTTTATGCATCTGTGCTTTCAACATTCATTTCAAATAATAACTATGCATGTAGGTCAGACTGTGAAATGCAACAGAAGATGAACCGAACCATTCAGACCGACATACTCCAACATTGCATGGATGGTGCTTAGAGTTACTTGCGATTAGTTTCAGACAAGAGCGCTCTTAAATCTTAAAGCAAAGCTCTCAAAGATATACTGATGTGGAATATCCTATAAGCGGTTCAAGTTATCAAGAAGAGATTCAAATTATTGTTAGAGGGCCTTTTACACGATCTGATTCAGATTCTAAATAGAAACGTATGAAGTGTTCTTTCGATTATTATGAGAAGGTGAAGCCTGAATTCAATTTGAGAATTGAAATAATTTATACATGTTACTTCCTGCTTACAAAGTTACCCGACATGCGAGATAAGGACATAAGCCTACGCGCAACACCTTCGGTAATATTGTATGAGAGCATTCGTGGAATTTTTTCTTGTTGCACTTATCTTATGAAGTTATTAAGAGTAAACGCGCGACAGTATAATGATACCACTAGCACAACTTACTATAAAGCTTACTAAATCAAAGGTTGCGTCGATATAATGCCGGTTTACACTCTTAGAGCATATATATATATGGAGTATGAATAGCCTAAGTTTCCTATACATTAAAAGTGTGGCAAAAATGTGTGCGAGAGAGAAAGGTATATGTTCCTATTTGTTCTCTATGCGCATGCATCGTAAGTACCAGCTGTCTAGGTATAATAAATATTAATATTCTATTAAGATATAATAAATAAAATATATGTAAAGAAATTATATTTCTTTAGTTGGTACAAAGGTCGGTAAAACAGTAACCGTTCAGTGAAAACATTTACTCATGAACGTCATAGATGTTGCTGTAGGGATAACGGACTACACAGTTGATATTTTGAGTGTACAGAACTCACGTTTTTAGCTATATTTATATTTATATATAGTTTATTTATATTTATACATCAATAAAATGTCATATTTAACAATTGTCATGTATTATATCTAGACAGCTCTGACTTGACCACTGTTGCTTTCGACACATGCGCATAGGGAACAAATAGGAACATATACTTTTCTCTCTCGCACACATTTTGGACACACTTTCAGGTCAGCATTCACTCTCCATATATATATGCTCTAAGGTTACACCAAAGAGACAGTTTAGAAAACAGTTTTGTTTTTAAAAAACAAAATAAAAACATGATTTGCTTTATTTTAAAATAGTTCTGTTTTTCGAAAACAGTCTGTTCACATTGAACACATTGAATGTGTTTTGTTTACACAACAGTTTTTAAAGACAAAAATATTTTAAGAAATGTCTCTTTGGCGTAAACATTAGTGTTTTTGTTCATGTTTTGTTGTTTTGTCTCTCTGGTGTGAAACCGGCTTAACAGTGACACCTGCGACACACTACTGCTACCGCTACTCAACAACTGCGATTACTTTCAGAGCAGACCTCATACATCATAATCATCCTATATTATAATGTTCCAACTGTTTGAATCTATTCTTATATGTTTATATGTTTATATTCTTATATTCTTATATGTTTGGTACTGAATTTTGTATGGCAGCGCGAAAACGGCTCCAGGGAAGTTTTTAAAAATTTCCTATTTCGTAGAGAAAAAAATTCTAAGACTTTTGGCGTCCTCGGATTTTTCCCTGAATTTCCTGGAAACCCGTAATTTTAGAAAAACTGGAAAAAAAGTGATCCCTTTTTTGCTGTATTACTTTTAAGTCGTAAAAGATAGAAAGTTGAAAGTTTGCATGTGTATTAAGCTATTTAAGGCTGATATTTCTCAAAAATTAGAAATTCAAAAATTGAAAAAGGGGGGGTTAAAGAAATTCGGGGGCCCGGTAGGGAACTTTGGAGAAAGTTCATATTCTGGATTCTAGAATAATTAAGTATATTATTAATAAAAAAAAATTCAAAATTCCAAAATTTCATTTGGGGGCACGGGGGCAGTATTTGCCGAGAGTAAAAATTGTGCCAGAAAGTTGAAATTTTGTATATAGGCTAATCTTGGTAACTTATTTACGAATCGAAAAAAAAAATTCCAAATTTTGAAAAAAAGTTGGTCAAATAACGCATAAATTGAAAATATTTTTTATTTTGATAAAAAAAATATATTTTTTAGTCAATTTATATGTGTGCGAGTTTATTTATTATTTCAATTTAAAAATAGAATTAAATATGAAATGTAATTACGAATTATTTTATTAGATTCAAATCATACACGACAAAAGGGCGTCGCATTACGAGGGGGGTAAACTCTAGGGATCTTATCATCATCATATATTATAATGTCCCAGGTGTATATTTATATTCTTATAGTCTTATATTCTTATATTCTTATATTCTTATATTCTTATATTCTTATATGTTTATATGTTTGGTTCAAATTTTGTATGGCATCTCGAAAACGGCTCCAGGGAAGTTTTTGAAAATTGCCTATTTCGTAGAGAAAAAAATTCTAAGACTTTTGGCGTCCCCGGATTTTTCCCTAATTTTCCTGGAAACCCGTTATTTTGGAAAAACTGGAAAAAAAGTGAGCCCCCTTTTTTGCTGTATTACTTTGAGTTGGTAAGAGATAGAAAGTTGAAATTTTGCATCTGTATTAAGGTATTCAATGCTGACATTTCTCAACAATTAGATATTCAAAAATTGAAAAAGGGGGGGTTGAAGAAATTCGGGGGCCCGGTAGGGAACTTTGGAGATAGTTCATATTCTGGATTCTAGAATAATTAAGTATATTATTAATAAAAGAAAATTCAAAATTTCAAAATTTTAGTTGGGGGCACGGGGGCAGTATTTGCCGAGAGTAAAAATTGTGCTAGAAAGTTGAAATTTTGTATATAGGCTAACCTTGGTAACATATTTACGAATAGAAAAAAAAAATCCCAAATTTTGAAAAAAAGTTGGTCAAATAACGCATAAATTGAAAATAATTTTTATTTTGATAAAAAAATATATTTTTTTAGTCAATTTATATGTGTTAATGAATATGTGCGCGACTTTATTTATTATTTCAATTTAAAAATAGAACAGTTAAATATGAAATTTAATTACGAATTATTTTATTTGATTCAAATGATACACGCCAAAAAGACGTCGCATTGCGACGGGGGTAAACTCAAGTACATTATAATGTCCCAGGTGTATATTTATATTCTTATATGTTTATGTGTTTATATGTTTGGTTCGAATTTTGTATGGCATCTCGAAAACGGCTCCAGGCAAGTTTTTAAAAATTTCCTATTTCGTAGAGAAAAAAATTCTAAGACTTTTGGCGTCCCCGGATTTTTCCCTGAATTTCCTGGAAACCCGTAATTTTGGAAAAACTGGAAAAAAGTGATCCCTTTTTTGCTGTATTACTTTTAATTCGTAAAAGATAAAAAGTTGAAACTTTGCATGTGTATTAAGCTATTTAATGCTGACATTTCCCAAAAATTAGAAATTCAAAAATTGAAAAAGGGGGGGGGGTTAAAGAAATTCGGGGGCCCGGTAGGGAACTTTGGAGAAAATTCATATTCTGGATTCTAAAATAATTAAGTATATTATTAATAAAAAAAAATTCAAAATTTCAAAATTTTATTGAAGGGCACGTGGGCAGTATTTGCCGAGAGTAAAAATTATGCTAGAAAGTTTAAATTTTGTATATAGGCTAACCGTGGTAACTTATTTACGAATCGAAAAAAAAATCCCAAATTTTGAAAAGAAGTTGTTCAAATATCGCATAAATTCAAAATATTTTTTATTTTGATATAAAAAATGTATTTTCTTAGTCAGTTTGTATGAAAAATTTATTGTTATTAAATGTAAAATCAATATAGGACGAGTTTATTTATTATTTCAATTTAAAAATGGAATCAAATTTTGACATGAAATTCAAGCTACTCACAAAAAACAAACGTCGCTTGCGACGGGGGTAAAAGCTAGTCATATATTATAATGTCCCAGGTGTATATTTATATGTTTATATGTTTGTTTGTTGCTGAAATTCGTATGGTAGAATGAAAACGGCTCCGTCAATGTTTTTGAAAGTTTGCTATTTCGTAGAGAAAAAAATTCTAAGACTTTTGGCGTCCCCGGATTTTTCCCTGAATTTCCTGGAAACCCGTAATTTTGGAAAAACTGGAAAATTTGAAAAAATACTTTTGCAAATATCTGACGAACTAGAAAAGATGAAAAACTGAAATTTAGTATGTGTATTAAGATCATAATTGTGCACATTTGCCAAAAGTTGGAAATTTGAAATTTGAGTTCAGTAGCGGCGCAAATTTCCGGGGGCAATGTTAGAATAGAGTTAGGATGTTCAAATTTAATATATAGCTCGCTGTAGACAGTAATTAATGAAAAAAAATAAACAGCTCTAAATTTCCAGTGGCGGCGGGAGTTGAGACAGTAAAAGATGGAAATATTGAAAAAGTAGTATTTAAACTTAGGGTATGTATGGAGACACTAATTGCGCATGTTTGCCAATAATTGGATTACCAAAATTTTAATTCAGTAGCGGCGTGATTTTTTGGGGGCAATGTCGCAATAGAGCTAGAACGTTGAAATTTGGAACATGGGCCCTATATAGATAGTAATTAATGGAAAATTAAACAAAATTGCAAATTTCCAGTGGCGGCGGGCGCTGGGGGCCAAAAACCAGAAATATAAAATATATAGAGATGAAAGGCTATAGTTTAGAATATATGTTCTTAGATACAAACAAAATAGATCCCCGTGCTAAAATTTGACAAACTCGTTCAGTAGCGGAGGTTTGTGGGAGGTACTAATGCTAAAATATAAATAAAAACCTGAAATTTAGTATGCAGATATCTGCATCTGCGTCAATCTGCAGATTGACATATTTATTACGAAAATTTAAAAAAAAATACATTTTCTTAAGTGCAACATTAGAGTGGGGGGTGATAAACCGAGTATAAGAACAATATAGAGGTACAACGATTGAAAAAAGTTGGTCCAATAACGAATAAATTGAAAATATTTTATATTTTCTTGAAAAAAATATATTTTTTTAGTCAATTTATATGTGTCAATGTATTGTGCGAGTTTATTTATTATTTCAATTTAAAAATAGAATTAAATATGAAACTTAATTATGAATTATTTTATTGGATTCAAATCATACACGCCAAAAAGACGGGAGTAAACTCTATCTATCTTATTTATAATATCCGAGGTGTATGTTTGTTTGCTTATATTCTTATCATCATCATCATCCTATATTATAATGTTCCAACTGTTTGAATCTATTCTTATATGTTTATATTCTTATATTCTTATATGTTTGGTACTGAATTTTGTATGGCAGCGCGAAAACGGCTCTATCAATGTTTTTGAAAATTTTCTATTTCGTAGAGAAAAAAATTCTAAGACTTTTGGCGTCCCCGGATTTTTCCTTGAATTTCCTGGAAACCCGTAATTTTGGAAAATCTGGAAAAAAAGTGATTCCTTTTTTGCTGTATTACTTTTAATTCTTAAAAGATAGAAAGTTGAAATTTTGCATGTGTATTAAGGTATTCAATGCTGGCATTTCTCAAAATTTAGAAATTCAAAAATTGAAAAAGGGGGGGTTGAAGAAATTCGGGGGCCCGTTAGGGAACTTTGGAGAAAGTTCATATTCTGGATTCTAAAATAATTAAGTATATTATCAATAAAAAAAATTTTAAAATTTCAAAATTTTATTGGGGGGCACGGGGGCAGTATTTGCCGAGAGTAAAAATTGTGCTAGAAAATTGAAATTTTGTATGTAGGCTAACCTTGGTAACTTATTTACGAATCGAAAAAAAAAATCCCAAATTTTGAAAAAAAGTTGGTCAAATAACGCATAATTTGAAAATATTTTTTATTTTGATAAAAAAAATATATTTTTTTTAGTCAATTTATATGTGTTAATGTATATGTGCGAGTTTATTTATTATTTCAATTTAAAAATAGAACAGTTAAATATGAAATTTAATTACGAATTATTTTATTGGATTCAAATCATACACGCCAAAAAGACGCTTTACGACGGGGGTAAACTCTGGTGGAATTAAAATTTTTACATGAAGTTCAAGCCACACACAAAAGACAAACGTCGCTTGCGACGGGGGTAAAAGCTAGTATTAATTATAGTTAATGAGATATAAGAGCGACAAATGTAGCAATTTCTTTAAGACCTGTCGCACACTGTAAGTGTATTTAAGCGAATTTTAGCCAGACGTATACGCGCTACTACGCTTTATCTATCCGAACCTTGTAAATGTAATGAACTCGCACACTGCGAACGACAAAGCTGTCCCAGTACGGGTGTTACGTAGGTGTCATACTGGGAGCGTATATCAGCGAATTTTAACCAAACGAACACATGGAAAAGGGGTATGAAAAAGAATGCAATAGTCTCTTTCATAACAGTGGTTTATCACTATAAATTAAAGTAAAAGTTTGCTCTTATGATAAATTATGTTAGTGGTACAATGGCGTACACATAGACGTACTGTCGTATCGGTACGTGGTATGTATGTATTGTGGCACAACACATGTAAAGACACAGAAGCGATCGATTAAATACGCTTGCATAGTGCGACAGGCCTAAGTTAATTTCAAAATTTTATTGTTTTCCATCTGCTATATAAGAAACATCGATATCTCGCTTATACATTTTTTCAATTACATAATTTAGTTAAATTCGGTCTATTTTCGATGTTGGATCCTATTACCGAAGACCCCCTACTGTGTTAGTAGTTATTGTTTTATCGTGGCCTCTTATATGTGCACTTACATCGCTGCCTAATAAGTTTAAGGTACGTATGTAAATAATTAATTGAACAATCAGACCGAAAAAATATAACTCTGGTCCGGGGATCGAACCCGAACCACAACAGTCAGCGTCTTTCCCACTGCGTCGTCTAAGTTTACTTAATTGTTAACATTAAAATATACACAAAAGAAGAATAGTGCCGTTTCTGAGCTTAAAACGTAATCTCGCGTGTTTTTAAATAAATATGAAACTGATTTAGATGTCGTACACGTATACTGTTAGTCAGTATGTGTAAATGTACATGTATAAGTAAAATAAAGACCATTTTTCCGTGCACATTGCAACAGCTGCTAAGAATCCATTAAAACTTCTTTTAACAGAGGAACACTATACTTATTATATCAGCGTCTGAAATAAAAACTTGTTTCATTTACAAAGAACGAAAAGTACTTACATTTTATGGAGGACGTTGCTTATAGCAAAAGTTCATTTATTTTCACGTCGTATGTACATATATGTAGAATGAATATGAAAACGGACTCAGTCATTGCTTTAGTGGTAATGAACAAAAGTAGTGATGCTTAAGATGCTACCCTATTTTTGACCAGTATTGTATTTCGACTGTAAACAGGGCGGAATTAACATACTCGAGGGCCCTGTAAAATTACTATATATATATATTTTTTTAATAATACCTCACGGGCTTCTTAGGACCACAAAATTACTATATACGAGTACAAGTTTTAGAGAAGAAATTAAAGTTGCAATGAAACAAATATTAGTTATGTAAGACAGTTATATTTGTTATATACAGGCAATGCATGGTACGTCATGCACTGTCAATACAATAGAGATGCAAGTTAACATGGGATTACGACCTACAGATGTTTTATGTTACATTCCCATAAATTATACGTTCTAAAAGTCAAAACCATAATCTACATTTATTTTATCTTTCATTCCTTTAAAAACTCACTCATAAATTGCATTCAATAATTACCTAAAATATCAAATAACAAGAGTTCTTTTATGTTCATTAAATAAATAGAAACAATATCTTACTTTACAAAAATCGTAAATTATACATGTTAAAGTAAAATCTCGATTTTGATGTGATATTTTTGTACTTTTTGGATTAATTGAAATATTGCATTGTTTTCTGTTTATTTGTTCATTTCTTTTATATTATTATGCTTTCTGTTATTAAATATAGTTTGGATTTGCTCTTTTGTTTTCATATTCGGGTTTGAAGCGGTCTTTTGCAATGTCAGCTTCACTTCATCTAGAGCTCTCAACCCAGCAACAAGAGCAAATTTAATTAAATTAAGAACCATCATATTTTATATTGTTATATGTTCAAATTGTGTGTTAATATAAGTGTTAAAAAATAAAAACCCAGTATTTTACTAAATAATAATCATCCTAGTTCAGCGAAGGTATTTTTTCACGAATTAAAAAAACTTCTACAACAAAACATTGGTCCTTCGAGCGTCGAATAAATTCAACGTCTTACAAACGGAGAATTTCCACTGAGTATTCGAAAGAAAATTATCTTCAAGAACTTGGAAAACACCATCCATACGAGCAAGCTTCATCGTGGCCAGACATCCGCATCCAGCGTTTTAATATCATCACGAGGCAGTCTCATAGTGGATAGATCATTTAAATTAGTAAGTGACCTGGGAATTTCCTATTATATTATTTTTCCTATATTTATTACATGCACTATCGTCCTCATAAATTGTACCAAGTATCTTATTTTGGAGTTTTTTCTATTAATCTATTTGATGAGTTTAATGTTTGTACGTATTATTTATTAAAAATCAACTTGTGCGGTTTACCAAATAGTCATATCAATTTGTCTACCAGGCAAACGTTTGTCCAGAATTTCTATAAATTGCAATATTGATACCCTATCTAAACAATTTTATTGTAAAAGTATTATTCATTTTTTCTATTCTATTGAAGCACAATAGTGTGACGTCACAATCTATTCAGTTTATTTTTAAGGCATTGTTTTGGTTGGCGTTTATACTCAAGAGTTTTGTATCAAGTTCAGTATAATTTCAATTTATTATAAATAATTTGATTGTTATTTTCTATTATAAAATCTTTATTCCACATTTTTAAATTTTGCATAAAATATATTTCAATTCGTTTACAATGGCATTGGCAAAAAAGCTGAAATTTCAAAGCGCAGCATTAACTAAAGAACTGAATTTGTATATCGAACAGTCTAACCTAATTAATCCCAACGACGCAACCACATATCAGCTAAGTGGAATAAAAATGCGACGTTCCCTACTTAATCCACTTCTAGATCAATTTAAATCCATTGCCCTAGAAAGGCAGATATTATGCGGTTCTGAAGATGAAACAGAAATAAGTAAAATAGACGTCGATGTCAGTGATTTCATAGAAAAATACAGTAATTTAATGGCATTACTGACTGAAGTAATTGAACAATCAGAAAATTCAAAAACTATAATCAAAGAAAGTAATAACCAATGCTGTTGTGGACATACTAACTCAGAACAATTACGGAAAATAGAAATCAAAGTATTTAGTGGAGATATTACGGAATGGTCTCAGTTGAAGTCCATGTTCATTAGTTTAGTACATTCCAAACAAAAATACGATTTGTCCACAAAATTTTATCACTTAAGAAACTTATTAATCGGTGATGCTCTAGAGGTTATTACGTCCGTGGAAGTAACACCAGAAAATTATAACTCAGCATGGCAACTTCTATTAGATATATATGATAATAAACGACTCATTATCGCTCATCATTTGCAATCCTTTATAGACACGCCATCCACAAATATTGAATCCAGTGCCAACTTAAGAACTATTACCACGCACGTAAGGAAACATATAGTGGCACTACAAAACGTAATACCACAAGAATATTGTTGGGATGCTATCATTACGCACATTACATTAAAGAAACTTGACAAAGATACTCAGGAAAAGTGGTATTCTTCACCGGAGTCGAGAGTACCTAATCCCACTTTCGAATCTCTTTTAAAAATATTATCAGAAAGAGCCGAAATCTTAGAAACAAGGGATAATAACAAACCTACCCCTAGGTCAAATTTACGCAAATCACTTGTTTCTACTAAAATACCCATCTGTTTCTTCTGTAAAGATAAACATTTGACTTACAAATGTCCTAGTATCTCTAAGCTCACTATTGATGATAGATACATTGAAATTGGTAAGAAAAATCTATGCTTCAATTGTTTAAGGCCTGGACATTTTGCCGAAAGTTGTCCATCCCCTTTTAATTGTCACTTATGCCAAGGGAGGCATAACACTATTTTACATAATTCAATCCCAACTGTAGAGTCAAATCATGATAATAGTGATACATTCACTCTCACAGGTCAAGTTTCTGAGTCTAATAGTGTATTATTGTCAACAGCCCTAGTTGAAATTCCTGATGCTAATGGTAAACTAGTAACGGCTCGTGCCCTCCTCGATAGCGGTAGCCAGACTAGCTTTATTACAAAAGAATTAGCAAACAAGTTACAATTACCCTTTGAACCCGCTAATATTGCAGTATTAGGTTTGGGACGGTCCAGAACCCAAATAAATAATAAAATAAACATAAATTTGAACTCAATGCACAATACTTTCTCAAAACCATTGAGTTGTTTTGTCATTAACAAAATAACAGATAACGTACCCACATGTGACATTGAATCACCAAATATAAAGTTACCAAAACATGTAAAACTTGCTGATCCATTATTCTTTAAATCCAAAGGGATTGATTTATTATTAGGCGCTGATATATTTTGGCATTTATTAAGCATTGGTAAAATGAGCCTTAGAAAAAACGGTTTATCAGTTCAAAAAACTGTGTTAGGATGGATTATCACAGGAATGCGTAATACTCGTAGAACTAGATCCATGCATTGTTATATGTCACAAAACATGAAAATTCAAAATCAACTCCAACAGTTTTGGGACATTGAGTCTGTGGAAAATGCAAACCCTCACACCAATGAAGAAATTGCATGCGAGACTCATTACCAAAAAACCATGACACGTAATGAAGACGTTCGATTTGTTGTAACAATTCCATTCAAGGAATCCCCTAATTTACTTGACAAATCTAAATCTCTAGCAATGAAGCGATTTCTTTCACTTGAAAAAACTAATCGCAAACCCAGAACTTAAAAGTTTATATTCAGATTTTATGAACGAATACATAAAATTAAATCACATGACCGTTAACCCTGACCAAAATATATTGATTCATTCATAAAATATTTGATCCTTTAAGACTTCTTTCACCGTACATTATATTTTAAAATACTATTGCAAATGTTATGGTCATATGATTTAAATTAGGATGATCCAATTCCGCTTAAGCTACATACTAATTGCACATCTTTGTTAGACAATCTGAGCAAACTTAACATTTTGAGTATTCCACGCCACACCTTAGTAAAATAATTGCAATATAACACTTCTCTGTTCAAAATCTAAAGTCACCATTAAAAACCATAACAATACTTCGACTTGAACTATGTTCAGCTGTTATATTAAATAGAATGACATCCAAAGTGACAAACACATTATCTATTAAAATTTAAATTATATATCTTTGGTTTGATTCAACTATATTTTTGTCATGTTTTGAAACTAACTCATTTAAAAAAAAGATATTGGGAAATTCCAACTTAACATACGAGGACACTTACATATATTGGTCCAGATAGAAGCAATATTAAATTCTCGACCTTTATATGCAATGTCCAACGATCCTTCCGATTTCCTACCCGTATCCCCAGGTCACTATCTTATTGGTCGCCCGTTGACTACAATTCCAAATCCCTCAAATATTACTAATATGAGCAAGCTGCCTCGATTCAATTATGTTCAACAGTGCATCCAACACTACTGGCGCAGATGGACATCGGATTACATTCATCACCTTCAACAGCGAACTAAGTGGAAGGTAACTTCAGGACCTGAAATGGCAATCGGTTCGCTGGTACTAATAAAAGACGATAATTCTCCTCCATTTAATTGGATCCTCGGTCGCATTACTGAATTGATATCTGGTCCAGATCAACAACAACGCGTTGCTATAGTGCATACTTCTACAGGCCCCATCAAAAGAGCAGTTCGCAACTTAGCGATACTCCCAAATCAGGAAGCTTAGGAATTCCTAAGTAATTCCAACCCGGGAGTTATGTTAAAGTAAAATCTCGATTTTGATGTGATATTTTTGTACTTTTTGGATTAATTGAAATATTCATTGTTTTCTGTTTATTTGTTCATTTTTTTTATATTATTATCCTTTCTGTTATTAAATATAGTTTGGATTTGCTCTTTTGTTTTCATATTCGGGTTTGAAGCGGTCTTTTGCAATGTCAGCTTCACTTCATCTAGAGCTCTCAACCCAGCAACAAGAGCAAATTTAATTAAATTAAGAACCATCATATTTTATATTGTTATATGTTCAAATTGTGTGTTAATATAAGTGTTAAAAAATAAAAACCCAGTATTTTACTAAATAATAATCATCCTAGTTCAACGAAGGTATTTTTTCACGAATTAAAAAAACTTCTACAACAAAACAATACATTTAAAAACTGTAAGTCAGAACCGTGACCCTTGTAACTTATGTATGTTAGTAAATCCCACGCTGATTCTAAGAACCACTTGACACTTGACTAAGGGTCCTACCCTTAGGTTAATATACAATTAGTATATATACAGTTCTTAGAGATACTTTAAGTTAGTCTGTAAAAGTGCAAGCATCAATCGAGATCGCTTAAACTTATACTTGCTCAAAGAATCTCTATAGAAACACCACAATCGCTGTACGTGTTTCTTTGATTCAGTAATGGTCAATTTCTATCGCAGATTATTGACATTACCATAATTTTAATTTAAAAATACAAAAGTATAAATTACAAAAGAAAGAAATCAATAAATAAATAAAATATATAATAAAATATAAATAAATAAACTTAAATAATTGTTTTATTCACGTCGACTACGACATATGAATTAATAAGTAAATTAACTACCCAATATAAATTTGTTAATTACTTTCGGCTCCCAGAAAGTATACGTTAACTTGCATACAAGTGAATGATATTTCATTTACTACTAACAGCTGCTGGTGTGTCCATGAGGTATATATTACGAAGGTTGTGAAACAAGAAAAATGCCGGTACCAAACGATGCTACAAACACCTTCCAACGTTGGACGCTTGATGGTTGGACGCATCGTGTGGTCGATGCTGGAAGTATGTGTGTCCAACGTTCACGTTGGAAGAAGTTCGAGCTGTTGTCGGTCTTTACACCCGCGTCAAAAGGGATTTTTCTACCACCACAACACACTTGATCCACATGTCAAGCACTACTGCACGAATCGTCCAACAAAGGAAGGTTTTACACTTAAAAATTTATTTATTTACTTGAAAGTTTTTGTTAAACAGTGTTAGAGTCAATAATATCAACAAATTAATAAAATAAATAAATCATTCGGATCAAACATTCGTTTCACCGTGTAGTAGGAAATTTGCCATGTCAATCTTCCAATATTTGACTGTCACGTAGAAGGCAAACATTTGAATCAAAGGATCACCGCATCATCTGCAGTTGCCTTAATGCATATCTAAAACATGCAGAAAACAGAAATTAAAACTTTCCATAGCAATAACTCTGTCAACTTTTAGATATTTAAAAAAATAAAAATTAACAAAAAAGCCCATTTGGACTTTACATTAGAACTGCTTACAAAATGCATTCCAGGAATAGTAGGCCTATCACTGCTTACCTGTAGCTCACCGCATTGTTAAAGCGCTACAAATTATATTGCTATGGTTATTATTATTGAAACCCAAATATATTTCTAGCAGTAAGAATTCTTATGAGCTAGAAATGACGTATTTAATTTGAGAAAATGAACAAAGTAACTGTTTAAGAAGCTCTGAATGTTTAAGGAAGCAGAAGTTTCTTTAACAATCCCATCTTCGGAACGGGACAGAGTTCAAAAGTGCCCCCGAGGCAATAACAACAAGAGCTGCAGCGTAAATACTAGAAACAGCATAATGAAAATAATAAAAAAATGAAAAATACTCCAGGTCATGTAATAATCAGACCGTGAACCCCGACCCCACAACCCGTTTGCGCAGAGCAAACAACAGTCGTGCATTAAAATTCTGTAAAACTTATATTTCTATCAGGGATAAGAAAGGGATGGCTTTATATAAGTAAAAGAAGAGTAAAGGAATAAGACATATTAAAAACAGCAAATATAAGACAATGTAGAACGAAATGTAAACATCAAACCTAAGCAGAATAACACAAGAGAAAAGAGAAAACCCTCGTTTTGTTGTTGGGTGTGAATCACTGTTTACCGCCATAACGAGATGTTTACATTTGGAAATATTAAAAAGTAATGTTTTTCTTTACTATGTTTCTCTCTCTCTCTCTTTCTCATTATCTCTGTATTTATGCGTACTTGTCTATTAGCCACGTTTAAAGGTGTGCAACTGTGCACCGCACAAAAACGCAAAGAGAGGGTGAGAGGAGGGGAGAGAGAAAGGAGAGGAATCCGGAAGCTGTTGTGATGCAAAAATATTGTCGAGAATATGTACGTATAAGACATTTTATTATGAATTGTAAATTTTTAATCAAAGTTATATCTTTCTTCTGATATCAAAGTCTTTTTTTCAGTAATTTACAAACTCATTATAATAATTACTTATAATAATTATTATAAAATTACATTATAATAATACTTGAAATCAAAGTAACGACATATACAGTTTATTATTTAAATTGGCAATTTCTTTTTATCTCATTTTATAAAAACTTAACATTATGCACAGTGAGTTCTGTCAGCTCGAAATATCAACTGTGTTGGTTGTTATTCTTTACAACGTTACTCGTTGCACTACACACACTCCAATAAAAGTATCTGTAACTAATATACAGGGTGTCCTAAAATTCATCGATAAGCGGGCACCAGACTACATGCTACATGCTCATGACTACACGAGAAAAAAAGAAACATTTTGGCAAACATTTTGAACATTTACTTTAATGTAAATAACCTATTAAATTTATAAAATAAATGAAAAATTGTTTGTACCATTTGTTTTAATTCATTCAACAATAAAAAACCTCTTTTGGGTATTGTAAAAGTTGTAACTATCAACAACAACAATTTATGAAATATGGTTCCTGTTTAGAAATAGTATGCATAATTTTTTATTGCTAGTTTTCCTGGAGTATTATACTATTTTGGAATCCTGAAGAGTTGCGCCAATTTTTAAAAACACTTGCCATAGTAGTGTTCATACTTTTTTTTTACACAACGATGAGTTAAAGTAAAAATTTTAAACACTTTAGGGAAAAAAATAATTTGGATTGATTTTTGTATAAAAACTACTAGCGTTCTGGGATTTTTAATGGTTGTCGTGAATAGCAGTGCTATTGAGGTTGCCGATAAAAAAATAATATTTGAAAAATTGTGGTCGTGGTAGTTAAAAACATCTTAAGGTGTTTCAATTTTCGAAAGATTTATATATTTTTTTGTAATTTCTAAACAAAATAAAAGACAACATAAAACCAGATAAATTTTGTTTTTCTTTTTTCTCGTGTATTCATGAGCAGGACCACCCTCTGATGCCCGCTTATCGTTGAATTTTGGGACACCCTGTATTCTGTTAGCTCATCTGACCAGAATGCAGTTGTAATATCTGTGGACAGTGTTACCAACTAGAGAAATATAATTTCTTTACATCTATATATCGCTGTCTTTCGTGTTGCCTAAAGTTAATAAAAATACACTCGTTTCCTGTTTTATTGGGTATCTAATTATAAGTTACTGAGAAAATGAGTTTAGGAAAATGTTGCAACGTCCAAATTTCAAAGTAAGCAAAGTCCTTCAACGTTTAGATATGCCTTCAGACGATTTAAGGGAATGCAGCAATTCATTAGTTATTATCGCGAAGGGTAAACATAAATTGATTTCGTCCGTGTTCCTTTGGCAGGCGCAGGCTGCTGTGCTTCGAGTTATAATGGCATTGATTTAAATGGCTATGTCCTTAACACTGATCCAGTTATCCTTCCTGCTTGAAGGAAGACTATTGAAATTAAATGGAGAGCAAAATAAAGGATAATTCTGTCTAACATTCCCGTGCTGCAAGGGACATGAAAAAAGATTGTCCACTTAAAATAATTATATCTTGGTATATACTTGTAGCATGTCAAGGGGGTGATAACATTGTGTCTAAGACGGCGTGGACGGCCCCTAATTGATCGTTTAACAACATTCTTCGTGACAGGAGAACTCTGTTGTATCAGTAAAAATGTAAGAATACGAAAAACGTGGTATGTATCATACTAAAAAATAAAGGAGATAAGAAAAATAATATGCAATTAAATACAATATCTTATCAAAACTAAAAATGTTAACGTCAAATTGTAAGTAAGTAAATTCTAATGGCTCAGCTCGCTTATAGCGCTTCTTAATATATATAGGGTGTCCCAAAATTCAACGATAAGCGGGCACCAGAGGATGGTTCTGCTCATGACTACACAAGGAAAAAGAAAAAAAAAATTATCTCATTTTGTTTTGAAATTACAAAATAAAATAAAAATCTTTCGAAAATTAAAACACCTTAAGATGTTCTCAACTACCATGACCACATTTTTTTCTGTATCGACAACCTAAATAGCACTGCTATTCACCAAAACTCACAGAATGCTGGTAGTTTCTACACAAAAATCAATCCATTTATATTTTTTTCCCTAAAATTTTTAAAGATTTTTACTTTCAGTCCACTTTAACTCATCGTGGTGTAAAGAAAAAGTATCAACACTACTATGGCAAAAAAAATTAAAAATTGGCGCAACTATTCAAGATTCCAAAATGGTATAATACTCTTTCAAAACTAGCAATAAAAAAAAATTATGCATACTATTTCTAAACAAGAACCAAATTTTCATAAATTGTTGTTGTTGTTAGTTATCATTTTTACAAAACCCAAAATAGATTTTTTTATTGTTGAATGAATTAAAACAAATGGTACTTTTAATGGTATTTTTCATTCATTTTATAAATTTAACAGGTTATTTACATTATAGTAAATGTTCAAAATATATATTTATATATATATATATATATATTTATATACTTTCATTGTAGTGTGTATCAACGGTCAACACAGTTGATATTTAGAGCTGACAGAACCCAATGTAGATAATATTCAGTTAATATAAAATTAGATAAAACGAAATTGCCAATTTAAATTGACTATTTAATCAACATCCAGCTTTCTAAAAGAACCGTGAATTCCGAGTAAGTCATTAACTTCTATTTTTCCAAGCGGCCTTCTACTCTCATCGGTGGTATATTCGTCTTCCTCCAGGAACCATTGGCGCATCTCAACGAGCTGCTTATACCAGTCAGCTGGAACAGAGCATTATTGTCATTCATTTTGAAATACTGTTTAAGTGAAGAGAATTGATTTATATGTACTCTTATCCACAAGTAAATTCAACAAACAATTACAAGTTATTAGTTTCTTCAACAAGAAATTAAAATTCAACTTTCATTAATATTTATGCGTTCTTACATTGAATTTCATTTAAAGATTTTAGATCCCCTCCAAAATCTTTTGGTAGGAACTTCTTATCCACTGCCTTATGGAGGTCATCGAAGCTACCATGCATAACAATCTATTAACAAAACAGAAGAATAAATATAATCAATATATTTCTCAACGTCTTCAATTTTTTTACTCATTTTATAGAGTGGGCCATCCATTGGTATCTATTTGAAGTGAGTGATATTAACGTATAACGCGCTTGATGTTTTGGTAGATATATAGTGTCAAAACTCAACTATAAGGAATAGATCATTTATCATATTTAGGCTTGTCGCACTATGGAAGCGTATTTTAGCGACGGAGAATTCGATCGTAAATCGGCGGCTTGGTTGAGCGGCTACTACTCTTAAAGCAAACCGACTTCTGTGTCTTTGCATGTGTTGTGTTACTTATCGATACGACAGTACGCCAAGTCAAACTTGTGTACGGTAGGGTGCATTGGAGTTGTTTTGCACCAACAAAATTTATCATGAGAGCAAACTTTTACATTAATTTTTATCGATACACCACTATTCTTTAATTCTCTTTCATATCATGTTCATTTGGACCCTTCCATGTATACGCTTGCTTAAAAGTCGCTGAAATACGGTTCCAGTATTATGCCGGTTTCACACTAGAGAGTCAAAACTACAAAACACGAACAAAAACGGTTTTTCTGAACATAAACATCAATGTTTACACCAAAGAGACAGTTATTAAAACATTTTTGTCTTTAAAAACTGTTTTAGTAAACAAAACACATTCCCATCTGGAGTCGGTAAAATCAAAGGAAAACACGTTGGTTGTTGATTTTTAGTCTGCTTGGTTTGATCACGCCCTTTTGTTCTTTGTGAACATTTGCGTTAGTCAGTTGTTGTTTATCATTTGGCTAGCAGTTAAAAATAAGTACAGAATGCTGTGGACAAAATATAAGAACAGCAATTTAATAGAAATGTATCGCTAACACAATAATTTATGGGATACTACATTTTTATGAGACACACAGAAAAACATTAAAAACAAAACCAGTCTGTTCAATGTGAACATTCTGTTTTCGAAAAACACAACTGTTTTAAAATAAAACAAGTCATGTTCGGCATTATATCTACGTGCCACCCGTATTCGGGCGACTTTGCCGCTTACAGTGTGAGAGGCTTCATTACATAGTAGCGCGTATACGGCCAAAACTGGCTTAAATACGCTTTCATAGTGCGACCGGCCTAACCATTACGTTATAGCAGTCCTTTTTGGAAAGGGTAAATGACCATCGTGCAACTGTGATTTGTCTGCGTTAGAGTATTTTTATAGGGAATGTTGTTATTCCAACGATCGAGAAGTAATTGACACACGTAAGAAAACAGCCATCCTGCTCCATTCGTGAAGGAGAACAACAAAGCCATGCTAGTACAAAGTCAGCAATGGAAAACAACTGAAATTGTTTCACATAAATAATCGGATACTCCAGTTACTTACTTGAATTAGAATTAGAATTGGAAGAGTGTAGTTTAAATACCAATAACAAAAATAAACCTTTTTATAATAATCCAACATATGGCCCTCTCTGTTGTAGTATATTTAATTTTAGTACATTTTAACGTAAGATTTTAGGACAGACAAGGGTGTGAGACAAGGTTGCCTTCTGAGTCTTATTTTATTTTCAATATACATAGCAGATATGGAGGGAGTATAAGATAAAACAGCAAGATATGGACCTTCGCCTACGCTGACGATATAGTCCTTTTGGCAAAAAAGGAGGAAGAACTGCAGGAGAAGGTAAATCGACTAGTGAGTTACCTAGACAAGAAAGGACTAGAACTAAATGCAGAAAAATAAAAAATAATGGTATTCCAAAATGGAGGAGGAAAAAGAATAAAGAAAATGTGGAAATATAAAACAGATGATATTGAGGAAGTAGAAATTTAAGGAGAGTAGAAATAAGGGGAGGAGGAGGCTCGAAAAAGAAAAAGGGGTATTATAAAAGGAATGGAATGGCGACAAAGGAGGCATAGAGAAGAAGAGAAAGTGGCACAAGTGTGGAAGAGAAGCTAAGGAGAAGGAAAAAGGAGATACAACAACAGGAAAGAATGGAAAAAATCGAGAAGAGCAATTACAACACAAGATATAAAAGGAATTGGGAGAGAAAAAAAACCACATTACTTAAGAGAAAAAGACACAAAAAACATGAGAAGGATTGCCAGATTTAGATTGGGAAACGAGGAGAAAAGAAACGAGAGCGAGAAGAATATTGTGCAGTTATTAAAGGGAGGCAGTGAAGGGAAGAAGAGGATGGAGGAAATAGAGAAAAGGAACGAGAAAAGAAAAGTAACGCCAGAGCAGAAGTGATTTTAATCTAAAGTGACAAAGAGTCGAAGAGACAAAGAAGACAAGAGGTGTAGGTTATTTTTTTTTTGGAATTGGAATGTAATTAAATCTTTTGGAATGTAGTTAGGCACAATGATATGTAATTTATGGATTTAGGATGGAAGAATGTAGTGCTCAATGGCAAAAACATTACAATAAAAATAATAATGTAAGACTTTAGAATACTTACACGAGACCTAATTTTATGACTTAACAAAGATTTAATCAAATTAAGAAATGTATCTGCATAAGCCGGTGTATTGATAAAGTGAAATTGCCTGATGCGCATCGTGAATGCCTTCTGCAACGAAAATAAACACGTTACATTATATACAAATATGCAAATATTATTCTAAATAATACCTGACTTGCTGTCAAACCGAGTTGAAGCAGAGATGGCGTTGTTTGCATAATGTGACCCATTTTAATACCGCCCATATCAATGACAAACACGAAACCGCAGCCACAATCATATTTTAGCCAGAGCTCGAGTGTCATTAAGCCGTACTTTAGCAAGTTCTTGGCGCTGTATTTATTGGGGTCCCTGCATTGGATGCAGGCCACCCTGTTGCCTTTCTTAGTCACGGGATAGGTTATAGCGTATATCCTGTAATCAGATTGTTGCCATGCATTCTGTAATTACCAGATAATTAGCTTATTAGTCTAAGGATCTTACATTCCCTCGTGGGCATCCCTGATTTCAGCATGAAGAGGATCCCTGTCGGTGAACATTTCTGGGGAAACGTTCTTCAGTGTATAGTACGTGTCCAGACAGACTTTGGTTCGTTCAATGCTGCCTTTACATGATAGGTATATGCACTCTATTTTCCTTGAATCTATAAACCGTATGTCACAGTAAACATTTACACAGCATTTACATAAATCATTCCCAACAATAACCTTGTAATATTAATTTAAATTTGCATATATTTCTGAAGGAGTCTATATTAAAAGAAGAAGAGAGGAAAGAAGTTCGGTTCAAAGAATAATAGGGGAAAGGGAAGTAAGTGTAACAGCAGGAAGGAATGCATAAACTAAAGGAGGTAATCCAGTAAACATTTTAGAGTCACTTTTCCATGCATGTGATATTTTTGTCATGTAAGAGTTCATTTACAGTTCAGTTTCTCACAGACGTATGTGTAAATGTCTATTTTCCTGCTACAAATGGTGAAACCTATCGGAATACAAATGAAAATAAAGTTGATGTGAACTATAATTGAAGTGCAATAGAGATAGAAACGTCACAAAATAGAACACTTTACTAAATTGTTTACTTGGGATACTCGCCGGGTTTAATATTTCATAAACCTGACAGATTCGAGTTCGAGAAAATTTTAAAGACATCTAAATTATCAAGTATGTTATATCCTGGATATATTTAAAGCTAGAAGAGTATGATTTTCACATGAGTATACTAATAGATCTGCAATGTTGAGTACCCTAATAAATCTGCAAAGTATTAATTGTAGGTTTAAGTTCTCAAAGCACTTATCTACTGATAAGTCAAGTGTTCAAATTAGTCTATTAATTTCATATGTGAGAACTGACTTATGTAGACATTCCCAGCTAGATGTGTGGGCCTGTATCTTTTAAATCAACCCTTGGTACTTGAGATAACAAGAGCTAGATGAACAAGTCAGGACATGTTTTGTCTCACACACTAAAGTTACCTATAAGAAAATCTTGTACTGAAGATCATTCACAGTCTATCCTTCAAACTATTAACACTGAATAATCGATAGACTAATTGTTGGTTAAATTACTTTTTATAACTTAATGTGAATCACTAATTCTAGTAAAACTTTTATATATCAATAAAGTTAAAGTATATTAATAATATTTGTTTTATTATCCTACAATAGAAAAACTAAACTAACTTACAAGCTCTAAACGAAATACCAAACTTTAAGAAAATTCAATAAGTCTGTTCGGCAAAACGTAACAGTGGCGCAGTCGGTAGGATACATAAAACTATTGTAAGGTGTGTGAAATTCAGGAAAACCATTTTCCGAGCCAATACTAACTTAATAAAGTCAAAATTAAGTTATAATAAAACAAAGATATTTCACAAACTTAAACTAAGTGTACTGTGTGTGTTCCTGAAAAGTATTTACGGTGTTAAAAACATTGTGAACAATTTAAACAGTACCTATAAAAGTGGGGGCTTTGTGCATAAAGTAAAAGTATTTGCACGTGTAATTGCGGCATACGAGCAACAAGGACCAGTACGCAGATGAAGATAATACTCTCGCTGTAAGTCAAAAACAAATAATAAGTTTATTTCCTGTTCTCACTTGTGTAATCCAAAATGTCACTCCCAACAACATCAACTACCTCTACGGAATTAGTCCAACAAAAAACCACTACCCTAAATCCTATATACCTGAGCTCAATACCTGAATATGACGGTAAGCAGAGCGAGTTAAATCAATTTTTAAATGCATGTGATTTGATATATGATGAATTTTACGATGAAAATAACATCGATTGTTTCCAAAACAAGTTAATCTTGCAAAGTATAAATAATAAAATAAAAGGAAACGCTAAAAGCGATATAAATTCACTAAATTTAAATACGTGGCAAGAGATTCGCGACCATTTGAGTATTAATTATTCAGATCAAAGAGACTTTGAAAGTCTGCACAGAGATCTGGTAATTTCTACACAAAAGAGAAACGAAACACCTCGCGAATTTGGCAACCGCATCATGAAAATACAATCTTCCGTTTGCGAAAGTATTTTAGCTACTAAGAATTGCGACGCTATTAAGCAAGTACAACGAGGTATCGTAAAAGGCACGGCACTTAAAACATTCTTAGCCGGTCTTAATGAACCTCTAGGAACCTATGTCCGGATTAAAAATCCATTATCCATCCCGGACGCGTTGAATTATATTTTGGACGAAGAAAATATCACATATACGCGTAGCGTTTTGCACCAACATATTAATAGTAATTTCCCAGCATCTCAGGATAATTTCCCTTTGTCTAAAGATAATATTAAAAAATCAAAACTGTTTTGCAAACGTTGTAAAATAACAAATCATCATACAAATAATTGTAGGATTGGTGGTAGTACTGGGCAGAGAATTAGCAATAGTAATAGTTACGACACACAAAATAGTGTTCATTTAGTAAACAATAATACTAGCACCTCTGGTCAGAGCAGAAATAGCAATATATGTACCTTTTGTCGAAAATTAGGACACTTGGAAGATAGCTGTTTTGCAAAAATAAATAAAGTTAACAAGTCTCAAGACAGCCATCATTTAAACTGTCTGGAGGAGGACTCCTTGTCTCAGGAGCCTCCCCAAATGAATTAGAGACATTAAATAAAAATATATATACTAATAATCCCACCAAACTAAAATCAAATAGAGTATCTAAGAAGGGTAGAAATTTAAAATCTAACAATAAGAAAATAACATTTGAAATGCTAAGTTCCGACGTTAATCTAAACAACGATAATGAGTTGCCTTATTTATACATTAAAGAATGGAATGCTAAATTTTTAATTGATACAGGTAGCAAATGCTCCCTAGTCAATAATGGTTTATTAACTGCCTTACGTGTGAATTTAAATAGCATACGAACAGTAAAAGTAACCCTAATAGCATTGAATTCAACTCGTGTTGTCAATAGGTCAATCGACCTTTCTCTACCAGAATTTAAAGAACCTATAACCTTTTATATATGTGATTTCAGTTCAAAATACGATGGATTATTAGGTATGGACTTTTTAAATAAGACCCATGCTAAAGTGGACTTACCAATGAAAATATTGGAAGCCAAAGACAAAAAATTTAATTTGTCTTTTAATTTGGATAACCCAGTAGGGTTAATTACTAAAGAATCAGTAAATATTACATTAATTCCCAGATGTGAACAAAATGTTACATTTCACATCAATAAAATAAATGGCGATTATCATATGGAACGCTATAATAATAAGGGTATAATAATACCTAATGCTTTAGTAAAGATTGAAAATAATCAATTCAAAACTAAAGTAATAAATACAAATGATACACCTGTATACCTGGAACCTGATAATTTGAGGTTATCGGTATTGCTGAGTGATTCGTTTGAAATTTTTAATGTTAAGGAAATTAACCCTAACATAACTAATTCAAACAATACTACCACATGTTCAGGTACTGATAATTTGAGTACAATGAATAAGGGAGTGTTTGAAAATTTTAATTTAAAGGAAAAAACTGATTCTAATATAAACCAAGATAATTTAAACAATATAAATACGTGTTCGTCTACTGAAAATTTGAGTAGTCCGTCACTAGATAATATGTTTGAAATCTTTAATTTTAGAAATTATGAAAATAATTTTAATTCAAGAATGGATAATCTGAATGATAGTGTTCAGTTAGACCATTTAAATAAAAAGGAATTTTTAGTAACACAAAGTTTAATTCACGAATACAGTGATATATTCTTTTTAGAAGGTGACAATTTAAGCTTTACAAATAAAATAAAGCACAAAATAACAGTCACTAATAATAATCCCATATGTACAAAGTCGTATAGATATCCACAAATCCATCGTGCTGAAGTAAAATCACAAATCGACAAACTCCTAGCCCAAGAAATAATACAACATTCAGATAGTCCTTGGTCTTCACCTGTGTGGGTCGTTCCAAAAAAGTTAGACAAATCAGGCAAAGCCAAATGGCGAATGGGTATTGATTATAGGAAATTAAATGAGGTTACCGTTGGAGACGAATACCCGCTACCTTTAATTTCTAATATTCTAGATAAACTATGTGAGAATATGCACAAAAGTATAATTGATAAAGAGTTAGAAAAAATAGATTCTAGCCGCGACGATAAAGTTTTATTAAGTGAGGGCACTATAAACGAAATAATTATTGATGAAAAGAGTTATTGCCGAAAATGGAAATCGGTATGAATGGTTTATAGGAAACCAAGAAATTGAATAAGAAAAAGTATTTATTAGTTTTGTTTGTGTTTTTAATTAACCGAACTCTATCGTTCTGTCTATTTGTTCCTTTACAAATTTTAAATTAAATAAATTATATCTTGTCACTTGCTCCAATTGTGTTATTTGTTTCAAGTTATTATTTTAAATTATTGCATCAGAAAAGACCAAAATAACCATAAAAACACACATACTGAACGTTGACCTAGTAAACCCTTAATACATAGATGCGTATAGACATATATATCTTCATATGTCATTCGACCCTAACTTACTATATAGTAAACAGATGTGCAGCATCCATCCCTAATCTTGTGTTACGTTAACAAGCAATAGAAATATAATATATCTAGTATTCTAAAACACTATTTAATCTTAGTATGTCAAACATGAATGACCTTTACATTAAAATAATGCTATATAAATAAATGTATACTTTACTAAATAAAGTCCAAATTAAATACAGGGTATATATCTAATTCTGTATATACACCTGCACATAAACATTTCATAAATTATAAGTTGAAATAAATACAACGATATTATCGTAATTATGCTGACACGGTGTTAGCATATTCTAGATAGATTGGATTATTATAGACTGGATTATTACATATTTCTCATTTATTGCTGTTTTGCTGAAATATTCAACTAAGAATATTTTATAGTTGGGTAATTGCAAATTTTGTTGTTTTACTACTCTGACTAGAGTATTATTACTTATTTTATACAATTATTCTTACGAATTCACAATACTCGAAATATTGCACAGTAGTACTATCAATTCAACCGATTTGCAAAAACAGTTAAAATAAAATTCCAATGCAACTAGACAAGGTTAAGTTGCCCCATAATGTTGAGGAATTACATAATTATCAACAAATAATTAAAGTTCATACTTTGCAAGAGAGCTATATTTGTATTAGAAATCCCTTTAGTCGAAGTATTTGAATATAATCAATATCAGGTATATCCTTTACCGATATCCACTAAACATCCCCACGTTTAATCCTTTATTATCCCTACTTATCAATACATTTACATAAGTGAGGAGAGAAATACTTATTTTGTTTCACCTGAACCAGCAACATAACAAAACAAAACAATCTTCCAATAATAAACATAGATTGTTGTGAAGATTTAACCAAGAAGGAAGTCATCGACCCACTGGATTTACATCACGTAAATCTAATCGACCTGAGTGACGCCAATATAAATCTAGATGTCATCAAAAAGGAAACTCAGTGATTTGTGTCATAATAATTATAGTGTTTTGTTATATAAAGAAAAATGCAAGTGCTCTAAAATTTGAAAAGGGCAATTAAACGATAATTTGGGTGAACCTAATAATAAAAATTGTGTTTCTATAAGTAATATATTTTCACCCTATTGTGTTAAAAGACAATCAAGTATTGTCAGGACAATAAGACATTCGAATAGTGAGACACCTGAGGATGATGATATTGTTGAGTACAATAGACTCAACTTTGGACTTTTAATATGTTCATTCTCACTCAACGAATAATAACTTTAATTTTAATAAATATTAAATAGTAATTTTGTTTCTAAGTAATATTATTATTTTGCAGAATCCTAACTAATTAAAATTTAGAATTTTATCTTAATATGTTAATCATATGTTAAACATTATCATAATTGTAATAATGCATCTTTATACTTACTATCTTTATATTACTATATCAATTTTATTTAGTAAATCACTATTAATATTTTACTGATTTCCAATTGACCTAAAACTTTGTATTCTACTTTATTATGTTTAATTATTTTTATATATTATTTCTGTTATAGCAATGAATTTTATGCTTACTATTTTACATTATCATAACTATTTTACTTTAATGTCTATTTACAGATCATTATAGTGACGTTACTTTGATATATCTTTAAGATATCTCATATAATAAATAATGTAATTATATTTAATCTTAAGAGACTTGCACAAACCCTTATGTATGAATATGTTTATTTCATCCACTTTCATAAACACTTGTACTCTTTACAGAAACCATGTGGCTAGCCACATTAAACATACTATCATGTAACATGTTATATTAAAGAAAACATGTGAAAGTATATTCTTCAAGCTTGAAGGGAGGAATGTTATATCCTGGATATATTTAAAGCTAGAAGAGTATGATTTTCACATGAGTATACTAATAGATCTGCAATGTTGAGTACCCTAATAAATCTGCAAAGTATTAATTGTAGGTTTAAGTTCTCAAAGCACTTATCTACTGATAAGTCAAGTGTTCAAATTAGTCTATTAATTTCATATGTGAGAACTGACTTATGTAGACATTCCCAGCTAGATGTGTGGGCCTGTATCTTTTAAATCAACCCTTGGTACTTGAGATAACAAGAGCTAGATGAACAAGTCAGGACATGTTTTGTCTCACACACTAAAGTTACCTGTTCAGTACAAAATTAGTACAGAACATAAGAAGATGTCTCTGTTGGCATTCCAACATTATAATGTATTGTTGTCTCTAATAGAAGTAATGCGCATGACTACAATACGACGACTGCTGTACGCTACAGCGATATGGCATTCGTGTCAGTTGTGTTTTGGGCTTCTACACTGTCAAGATCATAATTCCCAACCATCTTGTTATTATAAGAATGTTGGTTCAAAGTAATTAAAAAGTGTAAAATTATTTTATCATTAAACAATTGAATAATTATTCAATCTACAAATACTCGCATGGTTTTATTTCGTACATGCGAAGCTGGTCCTTCGAGTCTTACAAAGCCGATCCTTCGAGTTTATTAACCGCGTGTGTTTTTCATTGTATTTTTGGCGTTTTATTACATTTGCCCCTTGGCGATTGCCATTGATTGGGTAAATGGGACGCTCTATTTTGGCGGATTCACGGAGGATTTGGATATTTTACAATTACATTTCCAGAAGCCTTACAAGCGAAGCTGGATATTTTACAATTACATTTCAAGAAGGTTTTAAATCCTACAAAAAAAAAAAAAACTGGCCTTACAAGCCATTGGTACCCGCGTGTGATTTCGTGGTGTTTTGAGGTTACATCTGTATAGTAACCAGCACAAGTGCAAGCTATTTTGTTACATTTACCCTATGGCGGCCTGGCAAGTCATCAATTGCCATTGATTGGGTAATGCAACGTTTGATTTAAGCGGATTCGCATATAATTTGGATTACTACACGTTTATATTTTAAGAAAAATTATTCATTACGGAAGAGGATACATGGATGCTGGAGGAGAGTAAAATACTTCTTTACTCATGAAGGTACAAAGTTATTATTACTATCTGCAAGTACCAATCTATTAAAAACTTCTCATGTTGCTGGATTAACCTGGATTAGTTTGTCATCCACGTTTCATCTATCATATAAGTACGAATCTATCACCTAAGCAAGATGGAGGGATTGAAAAGGCTTAGATCGGCGCGGACGGCTGCAAAAAGTGCAATATCACGGATGGACAATTACGTCAGCGACCCAAGGGCTCTCGACTCCGCTACAGTGGAGGTGCTGCAGGTGAAAAAAGAAAAGATGATGACTACATTCCAATCGTACGAGCTCACGCAGTACAGCATTTTAGAAATTGATGATCAAGATGAGGAAGACATTGAAGAAGTTGAAGAGAAGTATTTTAATATTATAGCAAAATTAAATGCTAGCATCAATAAGTTAAAAGAAGTTAATAGGCCTGAATTAGTTCCATTGAAGCTCCCAGCGGTGGAAATTCCAACCTTCGATGGCAAGGATATAACCAGGTTTAAGCCCTTTTATGAGCTCTTCCAAGCAGTGGTTCACAATAATGCATCATTGTCCGATGTTCAAAGACTTTTTTATTTGAGAAAGTATCTCGTTGATGAGGCTCTCTCAATAATTATAAATCTGCCGCTTGTGAACAGTTCATACAAAGAGGCTATTGATTTATTGTTAGCGCGGTATGAAAATAAGGCAAGATTAATCTTTTATCACATTAATATAATACTTGATATTCCCAACATGCAGAAAGGTACTGCAGTCGATATAAGGGCTTTTTTATGTCAAGTAAAACAGCAATTACAAGCGTTAAAAAATCTTGATGAGCCTGTAGACAAGTGGGATATGATTTTAATCTCGGCCTTAAGTAGAAAATTAGATATCGTTACTAACCGCACTTTCCACATGGAAAGAAATTTAGAAGAACTGCCTACTATGGCAGAATTTATTTCATTTTTAGAAAGACGTGCAATTGCAATTGAGTATAGTTTAGATTATAAAAATATGTCACATGACAATAATAATAATAAAGGAAATGTGGTTCCAAGAAAATTGTATAATAAAAATAAGTATTCACATAATAATATTGTATGTAATCTTGCTATTTGTGAATATACAAACCTTAAAAATGTTATGGAACAATCTTGGACAACTGAGAAAGTCCCAGAGGAATCAGATAAGTTTTCTGAGGATTACTTAAAGGCTGAACATAAATTTCAAAATTCAGTAGCACTTAAAAATAATTTAACTGTTGATTTGCCATTACTCAGCCTAGTAAATAAAATAGAATTGGAGGATTCTTTCTCAGTTGCCCCGCAAAGATTTAATGTGTTGGAAAAAAGATTTAGACACAATCCTTCATTATTGGAGGTTTATAAAACATTATTAAACAGATCAACCAGTATTATGACATTAGGTTTAAAACACAATATTATTTTTATAAATATTAAAATAAAAACAAATTTAATTTGCTACAAGTCCAGTGTAGCTCCATCAAGTAAGGTACTTACAATACCCCAGCTTGAGATTATTAGCGCAGTGTTGCTGGTGCGAATCAAACAAGCAACAAATAAAATTTTTGATTCAAATACAATACTTCCATCAGATATTAATTGCAATGTTTACAACATTGATGTAAAACAAACATCTGTACTGTTGGAATTGTTAAAAGATAATTGTTTCAATAACATTGTAACTATTGAGTTGATGATTGTTGTGTACATTATGCAATTGATAATGTATGCTACATTGATAATTATGGTTTCTGTTATATTTAGGATAGTAATTAATTTGTTTTATATTATTTTCACAAAATTATGTAGACTACCATAGAGTTAAGAAGTTTATGTTATTTTGTGTAATTTTGTTTATAATAGTTTTAAGAAGTTCACATTATTTTTTGTAAATTGGTTTATAATAATTTTATGTAACATTGTATAATTTGATATTGGTTGTGAGCTTATCTACTTCTGCTGGCTGGCAATTTATGTTCAGTACAAAATTAGTACAGAACATAAGAAGATGTCTCTGTTGGCATTCCAACATTATAATGTATTGTTGTCTCTAATAGAAGTAATGCGCATGACTACAATACGACGACTGCTGTACGCTACAGCGATATGGCATTCGTGTCAGTTGTGTTTTGGGCTTCTACACTGTCAAGATCATAATTCCCAACCATCTTGTTATTATAAGAATGTTGGTTCAAAGTAATTAAAAAGTGTAAAATTATTTTATCATTAAACAATTGAATAATTATTCAATCTACAAATACTCGCATGGTTTTATTTCGTACATTACCTATAAGAAAATCTTGTACTGAAGATCATTCACAGTCTATCCTTCAAACTATTAACACTGAATAATCGATAGACTAATTGTTGGTTAAATTACTTTTTATAACTTAATGTGAATCACTAATTCTAGTAGAACTTTTATATATCAATAAAGTTAAAGTATATTAATAATATTTGTTTTATTATCCTGCAATAGAAAAACTAAACTAACTTACAAGCTCTAAACGAAATACCAAACTTTAAGAAAATTCAATAAGTCTGTTCGGCAAAACGTAACAAGTACTTAACACAATTAATTATTATTATTTAAGTTGTTATATAAGTTTAGTTATTATTAAGTACTAAGTTTTCTAAGTTTATGGCGAAAATTTGCAGATGCCAAGAAAGTACGTTTGGTATCCGCCGAAGTTGGTTTTACCGTGAATAGCGCGTCATAAAACTCTTAGTTTTAAGTTCAAGGGTCAATTGTCAATTCCCTTTCATCGTCATCGACCAATAGCGACTTCTCCAAGTCGTCCGTCGAATTCTCTGCCACCTCCAAGAAAAGTCTATTCATTAGCCATGTAGCTAAACTTAAGGTTTGCTTTGAAGGAACAAAATTAAGCTCTTTGAACGACTTTAATAAATTCATAAGTTTGAATGCATTCTATCATTCAGCCGTTTCTCACTGTTTTGCAGGAATTCACTCGTTATTCAACTTGTTGAATCCGCCATAATTTTCTTCAATAATGGGCTTGTGTCCTCATTTTTTAGTGATCGATTTTTCAACTGTTGATTGAAATTGATGTTAATAAATGTGTATTGACGTGTCTATTTTATTAAATATCTAAATGTGGACGGAGATATAGCAATTAAAAGTTTGAATTGTAGTTTTAGCGCTAGAAATGGTCGGCCATATTTGTATGACGTGAAATGCATTTTAACGTCAGTTATTTGTTGACTAGGTCAGTGCTGTGGTAATGTTCTGTAGCTGTTGGTAGTCAAATAATTAAGTCAAATCAAAGAATAATAAGTTTTTATTTTATTTAACTCTGCTAAGGCAGACATAATATTGGAATTTTATTGTTTCTTGAAATAGCTGTAAATAATATTTGATATTTTGATATATAAATACATATAGCAGAGATTTATGAGCTGTAAGGTTGGTAACCTTACACAAGGATTGTGATGCCACATGCACTTCCTTTAATAATTAAAGAGACAAAATGACTTTTTTAATTGTTAATATCTCTTAACATATAAGGCGTTATTAAAAAATAATAGAACATTTGAGGTTCTAGTAACCCACTTTATCAATATATAGTACACTTTTATAGAAATTAAGACATAGGACACAAGCCCATTCAGTGCGATGCCGGCTGAATATAGTGTTGTGTCATTACGACTTACGACTTTAAATGTTGATTTGGTTGGTTCAAATTTATTTATTATGTTCTAAATCACCTCAGCACTTCAAAATCTATTTGCTCCAACATTTGCTAACAGTTTCACTCGTTCAATAAATTTCTAACGTTTCACGGAAACACTCGCTTCATAGCTTTTACTTTAGGAAACTTTAGCTCATATTCGCTAAAGAACTCCAACGTGTTTTGCAGGCTAACAGGCTCTTGCAGGCTCTTAGTGACTGAGCTCTGACAATTTTGTTTTGTAACTTGTCCGAGTCCGAGTAAGGTTGGGTACAGAAACCCTATAAAGCAGGAAAGATATAAAAGAGTTATAAACGGTTGTGCGCCACTGCCTCGCTCGAAAGGAAATGTAAAGAAAGTGAACAGGACAAAGTGACACTTGTAATAAAGAATTAACAGTTGAACATCTACTACTACAATGCAATAAATTTCCTCAGATAAGATAAAATACACAACTACACGACAACATTACTGACTAACTTCATGACAATGACATTAACATTTACAAACTACTGCAATTTTTACGAGACACAAAATTAATAAATAAAATATAAATATAATACATAGAATAAATGATCTATGAAATGAAAATATCTTTAAACTAAATTAAATAAGACAAAGAGCACAACGTAGCAATGGAAGACTATTGAAGAAAGACAAGAAAATTTGAGAGTGTATTTTACATAAGCATAATTGGGAAGTAAGATGTAATGCCCAGCGCAACATAAATTACATAAATACATACGCAATAAAGTCAATTGTTAGACCATTACAATATGTTTATTATATAAAACAATGCCCACAATTACTTCAATTACCTTTTATGTAACAATCAAATAATTGAAAAGTAAAATTATGTTATTAAAATAACCTGGTACGACATCCGGTAGATGCGGCTGTAGCCGGAACCACTCTGTAACGATATCAACGGCTTCCTTAAGACAATCTTTTGTTATATTTAAATTCTTTAATTGATTACTTTTCAAATCGTCTGTTATTTCCAGTAAAGAATAAATTCCTTGCGATGCAGAACTTGTCATTGTTAATAAAAATGAAACAAATGACAATTACACGAATTGAAAACACGACAATGACTATTGAATTGTGAAATAATACAAAAATGAAAAACACTCTGTTATTTCAAAGCAGACTGTGAGGCCCTCCGCACACGAGGCGACAGGTTGCAAAGCTTAGCCCCGAATCTACCCGAAGCGAATGTGATCGAGCAGTAAATTTTAGTGACTTTTATTAGTTATCACTGTTTCAAGCAAAAGTATTTAGTAAAATTTGTGTTGCTTGTTCTATTTTTCTGATGTCAATTTTTGAAATGTCAAAAAAATTAAATATTTGTTGAAGTTAACCTAAAATTTTTGTATTACTTTTTATTGCACTTTATATTAATTTAATAAAAATGACATCTCTAAGAAGTATGACTTTAAATAATTTAGCTATGCTTGAAGAAACGGAGTTAAATTATATGGAAAATGAAATACAGTTAAGAAAATACAACCATTAGAATCAGAAACTAGACGTAGCCAAAACACTTAATTAATAGATCTTATTTATAATAGAATATACTGTTTATTTATTAATAAAATTAGAAATAGTATATTGTGTTTATTCTTAAATATTCTTATTAAAATAAATGCTGTTTTTTAATCTATCATAATTTAACAAATATAATGTATTCTAATATTTTATTAATGCATATAATTTTTAAAATTCAATTGTGAAATGATTAAAAGTTCTATAAAATTTATAAATAGGAGAATATATAAATTATTCTGTATTCAAACTCTGTATTCAATATTAAATTTGTACTATACTAAGATCGACTAAGATAAATGCTTCTTTTAAAATCCAGAAAAACGGTAGAAATAATAGTTTAAGCAGATAATGATATCCAACTTACAAAAAATATTTAAATTAATTTAAATTTCCCACATTTTGCTGGTCTACAAAACGTTCTACACAATATATTCAATCGAATGGAGAATTTTAGTTTCGATTGTATTCAGGAATAGTGTTTACAATTGTGACCGAATCTTACTTCACTCGTTTCGATCGAATCTGTTCGATTGCCAACATTGCTCGCAAAATTCAGGAATAGGGCCCCTGGAATATGCTTTGTAAACGGTGCTAGTCCAGATACTCCAATTTCTCGTAGCGCAGCGAACATGAAACAAGTTTAAATAATAGGGTTATATTTAGGTTATGTAAATATAACCTTGCAAATGTATAATAGTGTACGTAACATGTACATAACAATATATATGGACAGAGCTCTGATCGTAAATATAATGTGATAGCCTATAGACATAACACTGTCATGGATCAAGTTCAAATTACCAGTCAAAGTTCTTTGGTTAATGACAGATAATGTCATAAATTGACCTCTACTTATGTCATATGAGTGATCATTGAAAAAAATCTGTTCTGTGAATCTGCCACTTTATTTAGCGGTACATCCATGTTATCTACGAACTGCAAATGCAATGGCCAGCATGCACTGCGTACCACAAGTACCGTGCATTGTTAAATACCCCCACTCTAAGAAATTCCAGGGTCGTCGTATTACAGTATGTTTTGAAATAACAGAGAGTTATACATTTTTGTATTATTTCACAATTCAATAGTCATTGTCGTGTTTTTAATTCGTGTAATTGTCATTTGTTTCATTTTTATTAACAATGACAAGTTCTGCATCGGAAGGAATTTATTCTTTACTGGAAATAACAGACGATTTGAAAAGTAATCAGTTAAAGAATTTAAATATAACAAGAGATTGTCTTAAAGAAGCTGTTGATATCGTTACAGAGTGGTTCCAGCTACAGCCGCATCTACCGGATGTCGTACCAGGTTATTTTAATAACATAATTTTACTTTTCAATTATTTGATTGTTACATAAAAGGTAATTGAAGTAATTGCGGGCATTGTTTTATATAATAAACATATTATAATGGTCTAACAATTGACTTTATTGCGTATGTATTTATGTAATTTATTCCATTTTACTTCCTAATTTTATATAAAATACACTTTCAACCTTTGTTGTCTTTCTTCAATAGTCGCTTTCTTCCATTGCTACGTTGTGCACTTTGTCTTATTTAATTTTGTTTAAAGATATTTCAAATTCATAGATCATTTTTTTTTTTTTTTTTTTAATATTTATTTTATTTGTGCATCAACTTTTATAAGTTATTAGCACTTATATTAGCACATATACAATTATTTATAATTCATAATTCAAAATTTATAAATTTATTTAAAATAAGGAAATTAAGTTTGTTTTGTTTATAAATTTAATAAGGTTTTTCAAATTTTCTTTGTTTTTATATATCAGTTTATATTCTTGAGGTATATTATATTCTTGTCTGAGCGACGAGTATTTTGAGCAATGGAAAATAATATGCTTTACTGTTAGTAGGTTATTGCATTGTTCACATATTGGTTATGGTTCTTTTTTAAATAAGTAACTATGAGTATAATTTGTATGGCCTATCATGATTCTACATATTACTACTTCCAGCCTTCTATTCATTCCATCTGGTAATTCTTGTTTGCAAATTAATGGTTTTACTTCCCTTAATTTGTTATCACTTTCTTCAGTCCATTCTTTTTGCCATGAACAATTTATTATATTTTTGATTTTGTTCTTTAGATCTGAACATGTAATTGTTGTTTCTTCTGGAATGCGTCCTGAATTAATTGCTTCTTTAGCAAAATTATCAACTTGTTCATTTCGTGTGATACCGGTGTGAGAGAGAATCCATAAAAATTGAGTTTCTATTTGCTTGAGACGGTGAATGGTTTGAATTATTGGGTGGTTGGTATATAGGGTTTCTATGGCCAATAGGGCACTCAGAGAGTCAGATAAAATTCATACATTTCTTTGGTTGTTTGTTGATGTGATTTCTTGTAAACTTTCTTTTATAGCATATAATTCAGACGTAAAAACACTGTTGATTGTATTTAGTTTAAATTTTCCAATTGTATCTTCAATTATATAGGTGCAAGCTGTTTCATTCTGTAATTTGGTACCATCTGTATAAATTTTAATGAAATTTTGGTAATTTTCCAAAATACTATTTAGTGCCGACCTGTAAATGGTTGAATTAGTATTACTTTTAACCATTTTGGACAGTGTTAAGTTTATAGATGGTAATCCTATGATCTATGGTGCAATGCTATTAAAGAATGTTTGTCCTTGAGATTTTTTAATCTTATTAGAAGTGTTTTTTTCTGTTTTGAGTTTCTATGGTATAGTGAGACATATTGTGGAGCTATTGTAATTCTGAAATTAATGTTTGTAGGACTCGAAATGACTGATGCATAATAATTTAGAGATAGTTGGTCTCGTCTAAGTGAAGGCGGTGGTTCTCCACTTATGGCATACAAGCTCTTTACAGGAGACGTTCTAAATGCACCAGTGGCTATTCTTAAACCTGCATTATAAATGCTGTCAATGAGTTTGAGAATGTTTTTATTTGCAGTTTGATTTTGCATGCATAGATCATTTATTCTATGTATGGTATTTCTATTTTATTAACTAATTTTGTTTGTCGTAAAAGTTATAATAGTTTGTTAATGTTAATGTCCTTGTCATGAAGTAAGTCAGTAATGTTGTCGTCTAGCTGTATATTTTGTCTTATCTGGTGAAATTTATTGCATTGTAGTAGCAAATGTTCAACTGATAATTGTTTATTACAAGTGTCTCTATCCTATTCATTTTCTTTTTCTTTACATCTCCTTCCTGCCGCTACCATTTATACCTTTATAGGGCTTCTGCACTCGATCTGACTCGGACCCGGACCCGCTGGGTAATGGCCTTAAACACGGACCGGGGATCTGAGTGTAAGACCCGACGGATCTGGGTACGGTTACAAAACAAGATTATGGCAAGGCTCGATCACAAAGAGCTAATTATAGACTGCAAAACACGTTGGATAAAGTATATGAAAAAGCATAATGTTATTAGGGACACTAAAAGGCTACGAGCCTAGGAAGCTCGAGAAATCATTATTAAAAATAAAATGCTGGAGTTAATATATTTTGAAGTGCTAAAGTGTTTTTGAACATAGTGAATGAACTTGAACCTTCCAAATTGATATTTAAAGTCGTAAGTCATTATGAGACAACGCATTATTCAGGCGACATCGCTCTGAATTATATGAAGAAAAATGATAGTGGATTCAAAAAGTCAAATAACTCTATTTTTATTTTTTTCTTCAAACCTTAAGTTTAGCTACAGAGCTAATGAGTAGACTTTTTGTGGAGTGGGCGATCAATTTTACGGACAACTTAGAGAAACAATTATTGGTCGATCACGATGAAATGAAATTAATAATTTCTCCATTGTTAATTTCATTAACAAATAATTTTAAATGCAGAAAAACCTATTGTGAATGTTGTGATAGAGGCTGATAATTTTGGAAAGCAGGGGTTAGTTCTTTTTCAAAGTACAAAAAAAAAAAATACGAACCTAGAATTTAGAACTTAGAGTTTTATGACGCACTGTTCACGGTAAAACCAACTTTGACGGATTACGAACGAACCTTCTCGGCGTCTGCAAAATTTTGCAGTAAACTTAGTAAATCTGATACTTAATAATAACTTTAATAATAATAATAATTTTGTGTAAATCCTTGATAATTTAGATGTCTTTAAAACTGGGATAAGTTTACGAAATATTAGACCTTGCGGATATTGCCGGTAAACAATTTGGTGTAGTGTTCTGTTTTGTGACGTTTCTATCACTATCGCACTTCAATTATAGTTCGTATCAACTATATCTTCATTTGTATTCCGACAGGTGGGGTGGTTTCGCCATTTGTCGCCGATAAAATAGATATTTCATATGAACGACTGTGAGAAACTGAACTGTAAATGTACTCTTACATGACAGAAAAATCAAGCAAAATGTTTACTGGGTTGAAACCCCACTAGTAGAGTATCTGAACTCTACTTCTTTATCTTAATCATTCTTTGTCTGTTCTTAATCTGATCTGAGGCACTTATACAATCTGAGGTTGATCTTAATCTGCTGTTGCATTTATATCCCTTTCATTAATATACTTCCTTCTTTCAATATAGACTCCTGCAGAAATATACGTAAATTTAAATTAATATTACAAGGTTATTGTTGGGAATGATATATACGGTTATATATATGATATACGGTTTATAGATTCAGGGAAAATAGAGTGCATATACCTATCATGTAAAGGCAGCATTGAACGAACCAAAGCCTGTCTGGACACGTACTACACACTGAAGAACGTTTCCCCAGAAATGTTCACCAACAGGGATCCTCTTCATGCTGAAATCAGGGATGCCCACGAGGGAATGTAAGATCCTTAGACTAATAAGCTAATTATCTGGTAGTTACAGAATGCATGGCAACAATCTGATTACAGGATATACGCTATAACCTATCCCGTGACTGAAGAAGGCAACAGGGTGGCCTGCATCCAATGCAGGGACCCCAATAAATACAGCGCCAAAGACTGGCTAAAATACGGGTTCATGACGCTCGATCTCAGGCTGAAATATGACTGTGGCTGCGGTTTCGTTTTTGTCATTGATATGAGCGGTATTAAAATGGGTCACATTCTGCAAACAACGCCATCTCTACTTCAACTCGGTTTGACAGCAAGTCAGGTATTATTTATGGCAGTAGTAAATATCATACACGACATTTTTATGAATAATATTTGCATATTGTATATAATGTAATGTGTTTATTTTCGTTGCAGAAGGCATTTACGACGCGCATCAGGCAAATTCACTTTATCAATACACCGGCTTATGCAGATACGTTGATTAATTTGATTAAATCTTTGTTAAGTCATAAAATTAGGTCTCGTGTAAGTATTCTAAAGTGTTGCAGTCAAATTTATACTAAAACACAGTGGGCCATATGTTGGATTAGTATTAAAAGGTTTCTTTTTGAAATTGGTATTGAAACTACACGTTTTAATATTTTTGATAGATTTATTCAAGAAAGTGTCTAGAGAATCTTCGGATTATTTTTGGGAAACAATTTTAGTTGTTTTTGCGGCTAGCTTGGTAGTAGCATAGCTTTGTTCTTTTTCTTTGTGTCAATTATTTCTCGATCGTTGGAATAAAAGCAGTCAAATCACAGTTGCACAATGGTCATTTACCTTTTCCAAAACGACTGCTAGAACGTAATGGTTAGGCTTGTCGCACTATGGAAGCGTATTTCAGTAAATTTTGGCCGAATGTATATGCGCTACTACGCCTTACCTATTTGAATCCTATAAATGTAATGAAGCCTCTCACACTGCAAGCGACAAAGCCGTTCGAATACGGGCGTTACGTATACCGATTTTACACCAGACAGTTTTGAAAAGCGTTTTGTTTTTAAAAAACAAAACGAAAACATGATTTGTTTTATTTTAAAAAAAGTTCTGTTTTTAGTGTTTTTCTGTGTGTCCCATGAAAATGTAGTATCCCATAAATTATTGTGTTGGCCATACATTTCTATTAATTGTTGGTCTTATATTTTGTCCACTGCATTCTGCACTTATTTTTAACTGCTCTTGGTTGTTAGCCAAATTATAAACAATAACTGACAAGCGCAAATGTTCACACAAAATCAAAACTGCGTGTTCAAACCAAGCAGATTAAAAATCAACAACCAACGTGTTTTCCTTTGATCTTACCGACTCCAGATGGGAATGTGTTTTGTTTACTAAAACAGTATTTAAAGACAAAAGCTGTCTCTTTGGTGTAAACATTGGTGTTTATGTTCAGAAAAACAGTTTTTGTTCGTGTTTTGTTGTTTTGTCTCTCTGGTGTGAAACCAACATAATATTGAAACTGTATTTAAGTGAATTTTAAGCAAGTGTATACATGGAAGGGTCCAAACGAATATAATATGAAAGAGAATGAAAGAATAGTGGTGTATAGATAAAAATTAAAGTAAAAGTTTGCTCTCATGATAAATTATGTTGGTGCAAAACAAGTCCAATACACAAGTTAAGTTGGCGTACTGTCGTATCGATAAGTGACACTACACATGCAAAGGCACAGAAGTCGGCTTTAAGAGTAGTAGCCGCTCAACCAAGCCGCCGATTTACGTTTTAATTTTCCGTTGCTTAAATACGCTTCCATAGTGCGACAGGCCTAAATATGATAAATGATCTATTCCTTATAGTAGCTTTGACACTATATATCTGTCAATATGTCAAGCGCGTTATACGTTAATATCACTCACTTCAAAAAGAAACCAATGGATGGCCCACTCTATAAAATGAGTAAAAAAATTAAGGACGTTGAGAAATATATTGATTATATTTATCCTTCTGTTTTGTTAATAGATTGTTATGCATGGTAGCTTCGATGACCTCCATAAGGCAGTGGATAAGAAGTTCCTACCAAAAGATTTTGGAGGGGATCTAAGATACTTAAATGAAATTCAATGTAAGAACGCATAAATATTAATGAAAGTTGAATTTTAATTTCTTGTTGAAGAAACTAATAACTTGTAATTGTTTGTTGAATTTACTTGTGGATAAGAGTACATATAAATCAATTCTCTTCACTTAAATAGTTTTTCAAAATGAATGACAACAATGCTCTGTTCCAGCTGACTGGTATAAGCAGCTCGTTGAGATGCGGCAATGGTTCCTGGAGGAAGACGAACATACCACCGATGAGAGTAGAAGGCCGCTTGGAAAAATAGAAGTTAATGATTTACTCGGAATTCACGGTTCTTTTAGAAAGCTGGATGTTGATTAAATAGAAAGTAGTTATTACGACAGCTACACCATTTAACATCACCAGGTTTTGTTATAAGGTTATTAATGTTGCGTTAATATAATAGAGATGTTTAATATTGAACTTACCATTGTCGTATTTCTTTCTCGGTAACTGAAACAAAATAAGAACAAATTAGAACTAATCGATTTAGTTTAGTTATTATTATTATTATTGGAGAAGGGGCTTAGATAAGGGTGGTAGTAAAGAAGGCGGATTTAGCAATGCGAAGGGTGTGGAGATTAGGAGAAAATGTGTTTGAGGCGGATGTAGCACTTAGAGAAATTAGCAATAGAATTTGGAAAGAATACAGGAGAGATACATTAAATGGATACTAGGGCTGGTCAAGTGCACGCCGGGATACTTGATAATGGACGAACTAAAAACGAACAAGATAAAAATTAAAGCAGGTGGAGGAGCAGTAAAATATGAGCAGCAAATGAGCAGCGCTGAAAGTAAAATTAAAAAAAAAAATAAGAGAGAAGAGTACAAAGAAGGGGGGTGGGAAGAGGCTCGAAAAAGAGAAAGGAGTATTATGAGAGGAATGGAATGGCGATCGAGGAGGCAGAGAGAAGAAGAGAAGGAGGCGCTAATTTGGAAGATGACCTGAGGAGAAGGAACAAGGAGATACAGCAACAGGAAAAAATGTAAAAAATCGAGAAGAGCAATTACAACACAAGATATAAAAGGATTTGGAAGAGAGAGATAAAAAGACATAAAAAACATGAGAAGGATTGCAAGGTTTAGATTGGGAAACGAGGAGAAAGGAAACAGATACTGGGCAAATTAAAGAATTAAGATTAAAGAATGTGTAGAGTGTGCGGAACGGAGATTCAAAACACTGGAGTACATTAAGTTTGCTTGTCAGGAAAAAGTAATGAGTAAAATTCGAGAAAAATTCCAAGGACGCCAAAAGTGTTTTCTCTACGAAATAGCAAATTTTCGAAAACATTGATGGAGCTGTTTTCATTCTACCATACTAATTTCAGTAACAAACAAACATACACTTGGAAAATTATTGCATAAAGAACCGATTCGTGAACTCAGGTATCGCAAAAGTTAGTCAGGTAATGAGAAATAACCGTAAAACGTTCTGGTGATCTTGTGATAGGCCCAAGATGGGCCGAATGGTTTACTGTTATTGACAGTCGGACGTAATCTGTTTTTATTATAAAAACAGCTCAAGAATTTTCGGTTGAAATATCATGATGCCATTATAGAAATTTCAGAAGTTATAGAACTTTGAAGCGACATTACAACACATTAATGTCATCTCTCTGATTACTGATCCGCAGTCCAGATAATCTGATATAATCTCCTGAGTAACTACATCATAAGACATACATAGGGGTACTAACATACAACTAATGATAGGGGCTTTATTATTGCTAGTATGGTAAAGCAGTAGCGTACTATGTCTAATAATATTGACTCTCACTTTATTAGCAGCCTCCTTGGTAACGTCTACGTGGTCAGTCCACCACTGGAATAAAATAATAAAATAGCACCTCGATTCGTTTTAGAAAAATCTAGATTTATCTAGATAAATATAATATTTACTCAACTACAGAATCCTGCAATCCGAAGTTTATTGGAATATTTTATCATCTACGTCCAACGTATCAGCGTAGCAGCGTAGCAGACTTGCAGTTGAGAAATAACGTAGCTTATAAAATTAAATTCAAGTACACTCTTATAAAAGTGTTATTAGACTTTGACAGATTTTCCTATTTAATTTAAAAAGTAATTTTAATATTACGTCTGAACCATAGCCACCATTAGAAATGATTTTCTACCATTTTGTTGAAATATGTTGAACTTTTAAAGTAAATTACATACAATTTTATGAATTACTTGCTAGAGTGCGGGGTTCCTTTTTTTTCTTGTAAGTGAAAAAATGTAATACGAAAGCACTTAGCTTTAAAAGGTTCGCAATTGTTTTCGAACCCTAATGATTGAGTAAATGACGATGCCAGTTAGGATAAATGATAGACGATTCGATTTTAAAAAGATGCAATATCCAGCCAGCGCTACTTCTTGACATTTTTATGTAGAAACGAAATAATAGAGTATGTAATGCATTCTTGAAAGTCTAAATCGAGTCTGAGGTTGATTTTTGTAGTGTTTCTGTATGTCTTTCACTTTACAATTATAATAGAAAAATATAATAACTTTAATACAATTTGAATACCGTTTTCTACATCCTTCTGAGGATAAAATAAAAGTTAATTTGTTATTTCACTGCACAAAAGCAATCTCTCCAGAGTGCTTTAAAGGATATTTTCTAATGCCTCGTACAGACTGGTGCGACATAAACATGCTACATCCAACATTTATATATTTTCACTCATAAGTTGACATTATTTAGACATGAGTGTACTAAATGTGTTGTATTTTTAACGTACAGACTAGTGCGACTTAAACATGCGACTATGTTTTGTCGCATGCGACACTAACAAAACGCTTACTTTTGCTATTTTTTTAAATTTTAAGTAGTATTTTTACGAAACAAAAATGTTTCAAAGCTAAGTCGGAACATCTAAAGAAATAACGGTTTTGAATGTGATCTCGAACAAAAGGGTCGAGTACCTACTCAGTCTCCAGTATAATCTCATAGTGCGTTGACGTTTTTTTTGTTGTGTTGTGTTTAGTAAATGAATAAAAGTAATTAAAAATGGTGTTTAAATGGACATATATTATTTATGTATTTTCATTCATAAGTTGACATTGTTTAGACATAAGTGTACTAAATGTGTTGTACTTTTAACGTACAGACTAGTGCGACATAAACATGCGACAAGCGACATTAATAAAACCCTTACTTATGCTATTTTTGAAAATTCTAGGTAATATTTATTATGAAACAAAAATGTTTCAATACGAAGTCGGATCATCTAAAGAAATTACGGTTTTCAATGTGATCTCGAACGAAAGGGTCGAGTACCTACTCAGTCTCCAGTATTGAAATAATTGAAATGGTGTTTAAATGGACAAACGAGATAGACCTGAACAATAGCAATCACGAGTTAGCAGAGACCTTGTTAAATAACTAGGTTTTACTACTTTTTTTTAATAAATATTTTTTCTAAAGCAGATTGAAGGAATTAGTTCGAAATATGAAAGTTGCATGTCGCACTAGTGTGGACGTGTTGTACAACTTCTTACAACAAATGTTGGATGTCGCATGTTTAAGTCGCACTTATGTGTACGGTACTTAAGAACCATCAGAACAAATTGCTTAGATTTGCATGTATATTGCTTTACTGATTTTGTAGAACTATTAAGTCTGAAATAATTTACGACCATAATTCCTTCAATAAATATAACCTCTCTGTATGCAACAGAAGTAGACGACTCCTAAATTCTTATCTAGCATCTAGCGTCTACGTTATATTCTAGTAATTAATGTCTATGACACTGAGCTGCTACCCTCATTGCAGTCGGGTCGTGTTGGTATGGACCACGATGCTGGGTCGACGCTTCCACGGACGATTCACTGGAGCACCACGCAGCCAGTTTTAAGCTTAAAAGACCGTGAAATTACTGCAACGGAGAGCTGTGCACTTTAGCTAAAATCAACACGAGGCGTCGCGACGGAGATGCATCTCTACAGATTAGGTGCTAATGGAAACCTTATAGATAACGAGATGATAATATGGTCCATATATCAATGGATTAAAACTGTTAAGTGTGTTTAGAGTAAAGCTGAGCGCACAGTGGCCTCCATTTTGCAGTCACATGAATTTAAAGGTCCAGTCTGACGGAACATAATTTAAACATGCCTTTATTATATTACACGTTTGAAATGTAACTAAGAATTTTGTAGCTATGTCCTCTGGTACATAAATCCTCGTATTACACGATTTTTTAATGTTATGCATAAAACTTTCCGCTCATGTTAAACATTAATAAGGTTTTATTATAGCTGGGGGTGTTAAAGCAATATGCGCTTTAGTTTTAAATTATCAGGCAACTTTATTAACCGTTATCTTTGTCCATTACTCAATAATTACATTCATGTTTCAACATGCAGTGCAGCTACAGGCGTAGAAATAGAAGAAGCGCAATAAAATGAAGGCGTATATAGTTGTTATGCAAATATATCCCAGTAAAATATGATTGTGTTTTTTATTTAACTTATTTATAATGAAGTTTGATATATAGACAAATTATTATTTATCCATCGTATCAGTTATTTATAATTCAAACGTAGAAGAGGAGTAGGGCGTCACACGAGAGGAGATAAGGCGAGAGTTTAAAAAATCTCGTTAGTTTAGAAAAAAATAGGTATCGTTTTAGTCCCAGTCCCGTCTCGGTCATATCTCGTTATTATGAGAATTCATTATATTATTACGGCTAATTATTATTTTTATTTTAAATTTCGCTTTTTTATACTAACTATAAACTATTATTAGTATCAAATTTTAAAAAAAATTTAAACTTTGATGAATTTTCTTATACACAGTTGACCAACTGGTTCAATTTCATTTAATGCATCATCACTTTCATCTAATCTCGGCCTTTTTTCAGGTTGACACTACTAACACCTACACTCAACGACGTTTTTGCGGCAAAATGTCTTCAAACAATCGCATTGTAAATAATTTCTATTCACATTTATTTTCCCTTAAAACATTCGTTTCCGTTCAAAATGTTGTAAAAGATAAAATTATAAAATAAAATATATAACATATGTTTGTTTACCAGATTTTATATTTCGTAAATATACGACCTAACCTTTTTTGTAATAAAAAAAGGGTGAACGTTTATGTTGCTGTTAGTTTATTCTTCGTTTATTATTCTTCAATTATTTTTTTTTAAATAACGAGATTCTCAGGTCTCGCTGTAGGTGGTCTCGGTCTCGGTGGTCTTAATAGTTTTCAGAAATGTCTTGTTTCGTATAGTCTCTTTTACGAGACTAGCAACGAGACGATACGAGAAAAGTCTCGTGCTTGCGTGAAGCCCTAAAGAGGAGGGAAGTGGGTAAGTTGTGGTATCTGTATATTTAATATAGACGTCGTATAAAGGTGCTACTTTTATTTATTTTGTAATAATATGCCACGTTATAATCTGTTACAATAAATATTAACAATAAGTACCTACGCCAAAATGAAAAGTAACCTAGACAAGAAATAGTCGTCCAGTGACATTTATAACTATGAATGACAATTAAAAACGTTGTGGTAGCTTTAACACACTATGTCTTTTTAGTCTTTTAAAGTCAGACGTATATTTATCTAGTAAATTCACAGCTAGATAGTTTGGATGATTGTTTAGTCGCTGCTGGTATCTATGGCTGAATTTGTTAATTTCTTCTTTCACAGTTTTAATGCCGAAGTCATGGCTGATGAATTTGTTGCTTAGAAACCACGGGATATCCATAATGGTTCTCACTGTCCTTGACTGAAATCTTTCTAGTAATTCTATGTTTGAAACACTAGATGTTCCCCAGAGTTCAATGCCGTAAGTCCAGACAGGTTTCAGTATCGTTTTATAAATAATCAGTTTGCTGCTCGAGCAAGCTTATTTTCCAAGCGTTTTATGAAATTTGGTATGCTCATTTTATAAGCGCAGCGCAAATTTGCTGAAAGAGTAAAATACATGCGTTTTCCAATTGGTACAAGCTAATCCTGCAAGGTTATTCAGCTTGGTTACATTTAATTTTGCACCAACCTAAATTAATAAGCTTAAAACTAGCTAATGCCTTGCAAAGATAGCTTTATAAAATCTAATTTTATTATTCATTTCGACCTGGGTATTAGATAAATGCGATTACCGTTCAATAAGCCAGTGTAACTTTCTGCACTTAAGATGTAGCTGCTTACGTTTTTCCGTGATGTGCGAAATGTGTTACTGTCAGCACATCTCGACCTCAGATAGCCGATCAGAAACGATCTCAGCCGATCTTCGTTGGTCTCTCTGGAAATTCGAATTGCTCCTGCTTTGTTTTCGCTGATTGAACAATAAAACCAATTCGTTAATGCCGACCTATGGACGCTTACTCTAATAAGCATTTCTTCAAGTATGGTACCGTGTTCCTTGTGCCACTTTATTTTTAAATCAACCTACACTACCTTACGGACTAACCATTATTACATGAGATTACATTTTCGTTGCATGAATTTTTGATGAGGAAATTTAAAAAGTTGTGCAACTTACACAAAATTACATAAATTAAAATATATGTAAATTGCTATTCTACCCGTCGAAGTACCGATTATCTAAAGTTTAGTCACATCTTAAATGTGCACTCAGCGTGAAGTTTAAGGCAACGTTACCGCAGTGTAATCATATGCCAATTATATTACACTAAATCTCTAGAATTTTATCAAAAAAAATAAAAATTTCTCAAACTTAATACAAAATTACGTAATAAAATAATAAATAAAAAATGTAGTGAACCATTAAAAAAGACATTATATTAAAACTTTTGTAATATTATTCCCATATAACTTGAAATGTAGACGAAAAAGGGACAGCTCCCCCATGTAAATTCTATTACTTGTTATACTGATCCAGGGGGGTCGAGGGAGAATAGGAGGTTTTTCTTGTATCTAATAATCTTATCTTCATATTATGTTAATAGTGAATTCAATGACATAACAGAATATAATGGGAGTGAAAGAGATGGAAATAGTGATGAAGGAACACATTTATATTTTCCGGGAATTGCGAAACTTTGTTGTCACCAAAACTGAACTACAGAGAATGTGTGTACGAGGCATGGTCGGAGCCCTAGCAAAATATTGATTTATTGACTAGAAATACAACATTGTGTAGTAGCGACACAGTGGGCGAGAGACTCTGACTAGTGTGTCTCCGGGTTCGATCCTTGGGCCAGAGTTATATTTTCTGAGTTTGGTACAATCAGATTTAATTGGTTATGTGCAACCTATCATGAATATAGGAAAGAAACAAGATCACAAAAGAAAAATTCAAAAAAGAAAATAGAAAAAGAAAAAGTACCGGCAAAAAGAAGAATAAGGAAACAGCTTTATAAGAAGACATGGATATAGTCGAAAACAGAGAATGTGCACAAATAGTTTTCAAAAGCATTTAAATACAAAATACAAATACCTCGTTATTTTTCTATTTCAAATACAAAATAAATTTCATATTAGTATTTAAATACAAAATACGCTTTTCAAAAATACTTTTGAGAAAATAGAATACTCTTTATGTTACTAATATAAATATATATTTTTTTATTAATTATGAGAATTTACATAAAATATCAATGTTTCAATCATGCTTGTTCGATTGTCAGTTATTGTCTTCACGATTTTTGATAATTTTAAATCAAGTTCTGCACTTATATCAGCAATCAATTCAACTACTTTATCATAAGTATGCGAATCTCCTGCATGCAAGTGCAGCACAAAGTGTCTTTTACAGCAGTTACACCCAGATAACCCCTTTTGGAAGAAGACCAAGTATAACATCTGTTGTACATATAAAATGAACAGATTTTAAACCAATTTTTGAATTGTCATTGAATTTCATGTATTTTTCAGAAATTTTTTTATTACACATTCGGCGAGTCATTATTTTTGGTTGATTTAATAGTTATAGAGTACCTTCAATTAGAGCCTAAGAGAATTATTTACCACAATTGATATAGGTGACATTGTATCAACTATAAAATTAACAACTAACAAGTCGAAGTTAATTGACTTATTAGAAATAAACAAAAAATTAGCCTTTATACTATGACGTAATTTTCCAACAATTTATACACATTCACTACTTGTTACCTGAAAAATCCAGTGCGATCATAGTAGTAGAGTGATTGACTTTGTAGTAAAACAAATAATGAACGAGAAAATATGATAAACAAATTTAAGTAAACGAAAATCAGATGTATTACGGTGGGGAAGGATAATAAAATAACAAGTATATATATCATTTTAAATTAGAATTATTAAGACAATTGCGCAGATATTTTTGGATCATAGATGGTGTTAATGTTGGTGTGGTTTTCAGTTTATATACAAAATATAATATTTATTAATTAACACTATGAGGTAAGAAAAAGTATTTTGCATTTTCCAAATAGGAAGTTTGTAAAAGTTTTAAAAAAATATATCAAATTCTATACTCTTAAAAGGTATTTAAATACAAAATAGAAAATAGATATTTTGTGTTTGTATTTTGAGAATATGTATTTGAAAAACGGACATCTCAGACCTAATTAGCAGTATACATGGTAGACTTGTGGAAAAGTAATACACAATAATAAAGAAAAAGTGCTAATAGAAGAAAGAATCAGGGAATGCAATGGGTGTCTCCGTAGTGGAAGCGATGTATCAGATCGCGATGCAGTCATTGTTGAAATAGAAACAGATGAGGATATTGAACGAGTTGTTAGAGAAGCAACGATGGAAGAATTTGAAATAGAATGATGAAAGAAGGTGAAATACAGAAAAAGAGTTATATTATATTGTATAAATTATGTATTTTAAAAATGTATATAAAATGAAATATATTAGTTAATAACTGTCAATTCAATATTTGATGCACTCAAAATAAATAATAAAAAACACTGTGTAGAGTTCTCATTAATAAAAAGTTACATTAACTAAAATGTTGCTCGGGGATTATACTAATACAAGAAACTATGTTTCTTAAAATGTATATAAATTAGAAAAAACCCCGGTGTCCGCTGATACAACATTACAGCTGTGGCTGTTGCAACGTTTGACACCCGATCGTCCGCTTGACTTAACGGGCCGGTTTGTTTGAGTCATGTGGGCCTGTGGGCGCTTACATTTTGAGTACTAAGAGAAAGGTCACCCGGTAGAGTCATACTCTACCTTGTGAAACCGAGTTCCTACTGCTTGAGACAATCAAAGAATCATTAAGTTGAAACATTACTAAAACAACACGTCATTGAAGATCTCCTTCCCCTCCTTCTTCTCCATACGTGCCATCCTCAACACAAAACCCGTGTAGCGATGAATTGCCACGTGACCGATAAAATTGTGTAAAAAAATACCCCAATGAAAGATGGAAGGAAAATGAAACGAATCAGACATTGTGGGTAGCGAGGAAGGCAAGTACAGGGGGTGTTGATTCGATGAAGAGGATTTGACATGAAGAAACAAGAAAGTGGAAAGAGGTGGGTTCTGTATAATAGGCGCCAACGAAGGCGTTTGTCACCCACCATCTATTCCAACGACTATAATGTCAAATAGTGTTCTGTATATGTACTAAAAGATCAAAATTTATAAATTATGGGAGTGAATTGTTGAAATAGGATCATAGTATTTGTCTTATTGGTGGTACGAACAAAATATGATATGCCAATAAACACGCTTCCGAGCCTTAGCGAAGATATTACGTGTTATTTATATTATTTGAAAAGCATATAAACTTCGTTCATTTTTTATAAATCGAATATTTGAAAGACTTTTTTAATAAAAACTAGCAGCGGCTATTACATATGAAAAATCTCCAGGGACCAACAGCAGTTTATCGTGAAGCCTTTCGAATGCAGTGTCTCTCATTCTGTAAACAAATCAGTATCAGCCGTAGCCTTCGTCCGCATTATTATAGTTGTTTTTTCGTGCATCCGATGGTGTGTATACGCGGTTCAGCGTACATATTATTGCTCCCGGTGACTTTGAATCACAATATCTCAGGAATGGTAATTCTTAGAAAAAAAAGTATAAGAACACTTTTTGTAGATAATTTCATGATCTACAACTTTTGTCTAATCTATTTTTATGATAAAACTTACCGTTACTGGAGAAATTGGGAATACCATTTTTGTTGACTTTTGACCTTGAATTACTTTTAGTATTTTATTTGTAATAATGTCTTTAAGGTTTGTACCAACTTTCAGTTCTATGCGAATTATGGTAAATCTATCCCTATCTATCTATTATTTAATCTATCTATTTAATTAAGTCCTAAGGCGCACTCCTCTTCAGTATGCTGAAGGTAGTCTTGTCTTCCATTAGGTTGGTCACAAATGTATTCCATGGTTCATAACTCGATCTTTTAGACGTTCTAAGAGTTTTAATATCTTGTCTCAATGTAGGTATGGCAAAATCCACTGTAATATACCACAAGACAACGTTAAGACAGACTTGTGTTTGTGGTAGAAAGAAGTAAACAACCCAATATAAAAAGTATAACAAATAGAGAAAATGCAAAAATGTTGTGGTAAAATCTGTGGAAATTTCATTTCATTTAGTACGCATCATTTCAACGCATACAAAATGTACTGGTCCCTTATTCAAACCCTTTTACAATATTAATAAATTTCTATAGGGCACTAATGCTGAGATATAACGAAAAGTCTGGTTTCAGCTTGATAAGGATCACCAGAGAAGGACTCTGAAAATGCGAAGAAAGTCTATTTTACTAGGATGTAGGAAAATGCTTAATTTAAGGAAAGCCATTGCCTGGTTATAAACCTCAGAACAGAATCCAAAACTTTATCTGAAGATATCCACCCTTAAACGAGACTTGGGAGACATAAATTTATTTTATAGGGTATTCGGGAAAACTACTGAAAGGGTGGAAATCAGCCGTAGTGTTATGAAAGTGACAGACTGTACGTAAATAAAAGTGCGGAAATTCTAAATTACATGAATTAATTAAAGGGTGAGGCTGCTCTCACACTGGAATCAACGAAGCTGTGCAGAAAGTAAAATAATTTCAAACCCATGCCAGCTTGTTCTCCTGATAAATTATCCTAATGCGAAACAACTGTAATACACCCTACTCAACTGGACACAAAAACGGTAACCGAATTACAATCGACGCCGTCAAATCAACGATGGTCAGCGATTGGCTGTGCCAGTGAGTTTTAGGCTTATAATACTGATACCGACTACGTGCAACTACGTCGGTTCTTTTCCGCCCTTGTAAATGTAATCACAGCGCTCATACTAGAAGAAAGCGACTCCACTCTCTAACTATACGTTCTTACATATAATAGGGGAAGATGGGAGAATGGCGGTCAGTGGGTAATGCCGGTCACATCGAAATCTAAAACTTCCAAAAACATTTCGCTAACGCTACTAGTACCGCCGTGTAGTATACGTCTGAATATACTTATTTACCAAACTCCGCGCACAGTGAGTTGGACAGTTGTGTAAAAGTAAGGACGTGTTTTGTTATAAGAAAATTAAAAATTCGATGAAGGTAAGCTTAAAGTGATTTATACCAATCAATATCTTTCTAAATGTCAATTATTACCCACATATTAGTGTATCCTATGGGCTCGTTGGATTTTATCAAAGTTCTTTACGTTTTTAGTCATCAATCAAAAAAACCATTATCGATTTTTAGGATAATGGCAGTCTTAGAGTTGATGAGAGTTCTTAGGCGTCTTGATCTGTAGGTTATTTTCATAGTCCAAATATAAAAATAATATTAATATGTTTTGTTTATTATAAAAAAGAGTGTTTTAGTTAATTTTGGTTAAAATATAAAAATAGAGAACATGTATGGTTCAAATAGAAAAATAGTCATTTTATTTTATTAATTATTTCATTTTAGAAGTAAGGCTGTGTTAATTTACTATCTAAACATATCTTAACACTATTTGTAAAATTATGGAATGCAATGAAGTATTAAGGATTGAGTAATTTCGAATGAACAGTAATACCCCAATAGTTGTGGGTAACGGCGGTCAACGAAGGGTTTTAAAAAAAGATAGAAAAATAACAATCGCTTAATATATTAATAATGTATATCGTATTATCTAAAGTCCATTAAGTGAGCGATGTAAAAAGTGAGTTACTTTTAGCCTAAGTCCAATAAGAAAATATTTCGATTATTGCTTAATCATGTAAGAAGCTTATTGCCTACTTAGGCAGATTGCTGAAACAATAGGAGAAATAAAAAAAAAAAAAAAAAATTGCTTAAATGACCGCCAATCCCCCATGACCACCGATACCCCATGTACAATCAAATTGATTACTGAACACATTTATTGATTTAAGATATGTCATATTTACATCTATTTTACTGTAATTATTAAAACATGAATGTATGTTATAGTTTTATTACAACATAATGTAGAAGCTGTAATATAATAAATTGAATGTCTATAATTTCTTTAATGGCTATCAATAACATCAAATATAAAGTGTATTGGTAGTATAAAATATTAATAACCAGTAATAAATAATAACAGGTCGTTGGTAGGGGCTATGTCTAACTTATTGCCCCTGCGAATGAGTGGGATGCATACATAGTTACATTCTTGCGTGCTGGGTTAGAAAAGTGCTTTGGTGGTCAATTAATATATCACAGTGACATATAGGGTTGCCAACTTCCTACGGTCCATCCATTGACGAGGATAGTGACTAAAAAGAACAATCCATATCCTTCCCGAAGGAAGGATTTAAAATGAAGGCGGTTGGCAAACCTGGCGACAGATATAAATTCTTGTTGCTATTACTCAAATGACAAAATGTCATTTTAACAAAAACACAAAAACAACATTGTAGATAAAGCAGACGCCTTGCTGAAATGGATAGAAGCAAAAGTACTATCAAACTAACGCAGATAAATGACATGTAAAATCATTATGGAAGATGCCAGTGGCGTAGCGTTCCATAACCGGGTTCTGTATCAAAATTTGTTGGGATCCCAAATCATGGGTAAAGATTTTTCACAAATGGAACAAAAACATTCGCATTGAATTAAAATAATTATATATTGATTCTACGTTATTACTTACAATTAATTCTCCTAGGGACAAAGTTAGCCATACAATTCAAATCAAATATAAACTTTTCTTGACTTTTCTTCAGCGACCTTATTTATTAAATCATTGAAGGCGATCTTAGTTTTTCTAAATTTTCTGCCTCTATAGACAATTGTGACAAGTCTGACAGCCTTTCCTGTCCCATAGAAATCCATAGACAATTTTTTATCAGTTTTAATTTCGAAAAACTTCTTTCGGTTATTGCAGTTGTAACCGGAAGGGTCAAGAATAAAAAGCATGTTGTTATTGCCTCAGAGAAACTAGATACAAGGCTATTGAATTTTATAAGCAATAATTCCATGAGTTCCTTAATGGAATGAATTTTTTGCATTTCAGATTTTAAGCATGTTTTCAAAGCAATGAATTGTTCATAAAGATCAACTGACATGTCTTCATTGTATTTAGCAGACAGATTTCCGGCTACCAGTTTACTTTTTTATTATTTCGTTTGAAAAAGATAAGATTTTCTCCGGTTGTAATACTTCGAACATATTACTTAGGTCACAGAGGCTCTGAATTTTTTTTAGTTTGAGAAATAAATATATATTTAATAATACCAATTTTTGATTACTCATGTTTGGGGACCCCGTATCATTGATATGGTGGTAGCTACGCCCCTGGAAGATGTACATCTATTATTTTCAGTAGCTATATAGAATTAACTAGCGGAACCATTTATATATCATAAATAAATGTTGAATGAAGTAATTTCATGTTGTTCGTCGTCGTCTTCATTATTCTTGTCGCAGATCAAATTACAATTCATTATCTTTTTTGATTGGAACGAACATGGAATATAAAAACACAAACCTACAAACCATGATAAAGTCTGAAGTAAGAGTCTTCGAGAAATTGTAGGAACATGTATTACATTTTACTTGTTTAGAATTTATATACTAAGAAAAGTAGAGAAACTATAACATAGCATTACATACAGCTATTCACTTTTTATGTCACTTTTATTGTACAATATTTCTATAAAAATTTTTATCTCTCATATTTATTTTATTGTATGGATATTCTTATTTCACAAAATAACTATATCCCTGAGTAATAGTAGCTATAAAGATAAAAAAAGAAATACTTAAATATTGGAATAAAGATTGAAATGTAGAAACTATAAATTGATAACTTAAATAAACCAAGAAGAAATGCCACACATTTGTTGCGGAGTTGCAAAATGCTAGAACTAATGCTGAGACACGACTGTCTTAAAATAGACTTGCTACTCGAGAGCCCGCAGTTGTTGAGGACGCCAACAGTGATGGAAGTCTTGTTTAGCCAGCTCCTTCAGGACACGTTTTCACAGCTTCAACGGACTCAAATCTCGTTCCCTTAATACAGATTTCACTTTAGGAAACAAATAGAAGTCGCACGGCGTAAGATCCGGTGAATAAGGCGGATGGTCTAACACTGGGATGTAATACTTTACTAGAAACGTCTTCGATTGTGAGAATTTTTCGCATCATTTTCGCACACACTGTTTGCATGTTAAAATTGTTATGTAAAATTTATGTAGACAATCAAATCAATTGATATTGTCAAGCGTTCTTGACGTGGAAGGACGCCCCGGCCGTGAATCATCTTGAACGTCTTCTAGGTTATCTTGAAAACGCCTAAACCAATCAAAACCACGTGCACACGATAAACATTCATTCCCGTACACTTTTTTCAATAAATTTTAAGTTTCAGTAGTGGTTTTTCCAAATTTCATGTAAAATTTTACACCAATTTGTTACTCTATTGTTACACTTAACATTTTGCCGTCTTAACAAAAAACAACTTTAATTCCAACGAAAGCTACGGCTGTATTGATTTGCTTACAGAATCTCGGGTCAATGTTTTCGAGAGAGAAGGCTTTATGATAAGGCAAGTGTTCCGAAAATCTCGCATCGTTCTCGTTAGTTTAAAAAAAATAGGTATCGTTTTAGTCTCGGTCTCGTCTCGTCACATATAGCTATTGTGAGAACTTACTCCTAAGCTAGTCCTAAACAAAGTAATTCATTATATTATTTCGCCTAATTTTTTTTTTTCACACACTAAGCATATCGCTTTTTTCTCACCATTAATTGTAACAAATTTAAAAAAAAATTTAAACTTTGAAGAATTTTTTTTTATACACAGTTGATCAACTGGTTTAATTTCACTTAATGCACGTCACTTTCATCTAATCTCTACCTTTTTACAGGTTGACACTACACTCAGCGACATTTTTGCGGCTAAAGGCTAAAATGTTTTCAAGCAATCGCATTGTAAATAATTTATATTCACATTTACTCGTATTTTCCCTTAAAACATTCGTTTCCGTTTGGCTACAAAATGTTGTAAAAGATAAAATTATAAAATAAAATATTTAACAGATGTTTTTTTTACCAGATTTTATATTTCATAAATTTACGACAAATTTTTTTTGTAATAAATAAAGGTTGAACGTTTATGTTGCTGTTAGTTTATTTTTCTTGCTATTTTTTTTTTTAAATAACGTCAACGAGACTCTTGGGTGTCACCGTATGTGGTCTCGGTACCGTCTCAATAGTTTTCAGAAATGTCTCGTCTCGTGCTCGTGTGAAGCACTAATGATAAACAGCTGTCGGTCGCTGAAGTTTGGCGCACTGCTGCAGCAGCGTCAGTCTTGTATTTAATAACCGCACCTCGTACTTCTTTGGCATCTTAGGCTGATCTCGCACTGTAATAGACTACTTGCGATGCCGACTATTTTCAGTTTTGGAACTGTTTGGCATTAGCACTTTATCATGGCAGAAATTTTTTATTTTAATATTGAATACAGTTTAAGGACGTTGCCAAAGAGCAGTTATAGTCACCGAGACAAACGTAATTGATGTATGGGAAATTATACCTCTACTAGCTTTTGCCCCCGTCGCAAGCGACGTCTGTTTTTTATGTGTGGCTTGAATTTCATGTCAAAATTTAATTCCATTTTTAAATTGAAATAATAAATAAACTCGTCTTATATTAATTTTACATATAATAACAATTAATTTTTCATACAAACTGACTAAGAAAATATATTTTTTATATCAAAATATAAAACACAATATATTTGACCAACTTTTTTTCAAAATTCTGGATTTTTTTTCGATTAGTAAATAAGTTATTAAGGTTAGCCTATATACAAAATTTCAACTTTCTAGCACAATTTTTACACTCGAAAAATACTGCCCTCCGTGCCATCAAATAAAATTTTTAAATTCTGAATTTTCTTCTATTAATAATAAACTTAATTATTCTAGAATCCAGAATATGAACTTTCTATAATTAATTAATTGAAATGTAATTACGAATTAAAATCCGGGGACGCCAAAAGTCTTAGAATTTTTTTCTCTACGAAATAGGCAATTTTCCGAAACATTGACAGAGCCGTTTTGCCGCTGCCATACAAAATTTACTACCAAACATATAAGATCCCTAGAGTTTACCCCCGTCGCAATGCGACTTCCTTTTGTCGTGTATGATGTGAATCCAATAAATAATTTGTAATTACATTTCATATTTAATTCTATTTTTAAATAGAAATAATAAATAAACTCGCGCACATATACTGACACATATAAATTAACTAAAAAAATATATTTTTTTTATCAAAATAAAAAATATTTTCAATTTATGCGTTATTTGACCAACTTTTTTTCAAAATTTGGGATTTTTTTTTTCGATTCGTAAATAAGTTACCAAGGTTAGCCTATATACAAAATTTCAACTTTCTAGCACAATTTTTACTCTCGGCAAATACTGCCCCCCGTGCCCCCAAATAAAATTTTGAAATTTTGAATTTTTTTTTATTAATAATATACTTAATTATTTTAGAATCCAGAATATGAACTTTCTCCAAAGTTCCATACCGGGCCCCCGAATTTCTTCAACCCCCCCTTTTTCAATTTTTGAATTTCTAATTTTTGAGAAATGTCAGCATTGAATACCTTAATACACATGCAAAATTTCAACTTTCTATCTTTTAAGAATTAAAAGTTACAGAGGAAAAAGTAAAAATTTTTTTTTTCGTTTTTCCAAAATTACGGGTTTCCAGGAAATTCAGGGAAAAATCTGGGGACGCCAAAAGTCTTAGAATTTTTTTCTTTACGAAATAGGAAATTTTCAAAAACTTCCCTGGAGCCGTTTTCGAGATGCCATACAAAATTTGAACCAAACATATAAACATATAAACATATAAGAATATAAATAAACACTTGGAACATTATAATATAGGACTAGCTTTTACCCCCGTCGCAAGCGACGTTTGTTTTTTATGAGCGGCTTGAATTTCATGTCAAAATTTAACTCCATTTTTAAATTGAAATAATAAATAAACTCGTCCTATATTGATTTTAAATTTAATAACAATTAATTTTTCATACAAACTGTCTAAGAAAATAAATTTTTTATATCAAAATAAAAAATATTTTGAATTTATGCGATATTTGGACAACTTTTTTTTAAAATTTGTGATTTTTTTTTCGATTCGTAAATAAGTTACCAAGGTTAGCCTATATACAAAATTTAAACTTTCTAGCATAATTTTTACTCTCGGCAAATACTGCCCCCGTGCCACCCCATAAAATTTTGAAATTTTGAATTTTTTTTTATTAATAATATACTTAATTTTTCTAGAATCCAGAAAATGAATTTTCTCAGAAGTTCTCTACCGGGCTACCGAATTTCTTTAACCCCCCCTTTTTCAATTTTTGAATTTCTAATTTTTGAGAAATGTCAGCATTGAATACCTTAATACACATGCAAAATTTCAACTTTCTATCTTATACGAATTAAAAGTAATACAGCAAAAAAGGGATCACTTTTTTTCCAGTTTTTCCAAAATTACGGGTTTCCAGGAAATTCAGGGAAACATCCGGGGACGCCAAAAGTCTTAGAATTTTTTTCTCTACGAAATAGGAAATTTTTAAAAACTTCCCTGGAGCCGTTTTCGAGATGCCATACAAAATTCAAACCAAACATATAAACACATAAACATATGATAAGAATATAAATATACACCTGGGACATTATAATATACTTGAGTTTACCCCCGTCGCAATGCGACGCCTTTTTGGCGTGTATCATTTAAATCCAATAAATTAATTCGTAATTAAATTTCATATTTAACTGTTCTATTTTTAAATTGAAATAATAAATAAACTCGCGCACATATACACACATATAAATTGACTAAAAAAATATTATTTTTTTATCAAAATAAAAAATATTTTCAATTTATGCGTTATTTGACCAACTTTTTTTCAAAATTTGGGATTTTTTTTTTCGATTCGTAAATAAGTTACCAAGGTTAGCCTACATACAAAATTTCAATTTTCTAGCACAATTTTTACTCTCGGCAAATACTGCCCCCGTGCCCCCTAATAAAATTTTGAAATTTTGAATTTTTTTTTAATAATAATATTCCTAATTATTCTAGAATCCAGAATATGAACTTTCTCCAAAGTTCCCTACCGGGCCCCCGAATTTCTTCAACCCCCCCTTTTTAAATTTTTGAATTTCTACTTTTTGAGAAATGTCAGCATTAAGTACCTTAATACACATGCAAAATTTCAACTTTCTATCTTTTGCGACTTAAAAGTAATGCAGCAAAAAAGGGATCACTTTTTTTCCAGTTTCTCCAAAATTACGGGTTTCCAGGAAATTCAGGGAAAAATCCAGGGACGCCAAAAGTCTTAGAATTTTTTTCTCTACGAAATAGGAAATTTTTAAAAACTTCCCTGGAGCCGTTTTCGAGATGCCATACAAAATTTGAACCAAACATATAAGAATATAAGAATATAAATATACACCTGGGACATTATAATATACTAGCTTTTACCCCCGTCGCAAGCTACGTTTGTCTTTTGTGAGTGGCTTGAATTTCAAGTCAAAATTTAATTTTTAAATTGAAATAATAAATAAACTCGTCCTATATTGATTTAACATTTAATAACAATTAATTTTTCATACAAACTGATTAAGAAAATTCATTTTTTATATCAAAATAGAAAATATTTTGAATTTATGCGATATTTGAACAACTTTTTTTCAAAATTTGGAATTTTCTTTTCGATTCGTAAATAAGTTGCCAAGGTTAGCCTATATACAAAATTTCAACTTTCTAGCACAATTTTTACTCTCGGCAAATACTGCCCCGTGCCCCCCAATAAAATTTTGAAATTTTGATTTTTTTTTTTTAATAATATACTTAATTATTCTACAATCCAGAAAATGAATTTTCTCCAAAGTTCCCTACCGGGCCCACGAATTTCTTTAACCCCCCCTTTTTCAATTTTTGAATTTCTAATTTTTGAGAAATGTCAGCATTGAATACTTTAATACACATGCAAAATTTCAACTTTCTATCATATACGAATTAAAAGTAATACAGCAAAGAAGGGATCACTTTTTTCCAGTTTTTCCAAAATTACGGGTTTCCAGGAAATTCAGGGAAAAATCCGGGGACGCCAAAAGTCTTAGAATTTTTTTCTCTACGAAATAGGAAATTTTTAAAAACTTCCCTGGAGCCGTTTTCGAGATGCCATACAAAATTCGAACCAAACATATAAACACATAAACATATAAGAATATAAATATACACTTGGTACATTATAATATACTTGAGTTTACCCCCGTCGCAATGCGACGTCTTTTTGGCGTGTATCATTTGAATTCAATAAAATAATTCGTAATTAAATTTCATATTTAACTGTTCTATTTTTAAATTGAAAAAATAAATAAACTCGCGCACATATACACACATATAAATTGACTAAAAAAATATTATTTTTTTATCAAAATAAAAAATATTTTCAATTAATGCGTTATTTGACCAACTTTTTTTCAAAATTTGGGATTTTTTTTTTCGATTCGTAAATAAGTTACCAAGGTTAGCCTATATACAAAATTTCAACTTTCTAGCACAATTTTTACTCTCGGAAAATACTGCCCCCGTGCCCCCAAATAAAATTTTGAAATTTTGAATTTTTTTTTATTAATAATATACTTAATTATTCTACAATCCAGAATATGAACTTTCTCCAAAGTTCCCTACCGGGCCCCCGAATTTCTTCAACCCCCCCTTTTTCTATTTTTGAAATTCTAATTTCTGAAAAATATCAGCCTTAAATAGCCTAATACACATGCAAAATTTCAACTTTCTATCTTTTACGACTTAAAAGTAATACAGCAAAAAAGGGCTCACTTTTTTTCCAGTTTTTTCAAAATAACGGGTTTCCAGGAAATTCAGGGAAAAATCCGGGGACGCCAAAAGTCTTAGAATTTTTTTCTCTACGAAATAGGCAATTTTCAAAAACTTCCCTGGAGCCGTTTTCGAGATGCCATACAAAATTTGAACCAAACATATAAACATATAAGAAAATAAGAATATAAGAATATAAGAATATAAATATACACCTGGGACATTATAATATATGACTAGCGCTTCGCCCCGTCGCAAAGCGACGTGTATATAATATTTATAAATTAAAAAAAGTTATTTGCTAAATTGAAAATAATGCAATATATTATTTTTAAGTAATTTTTGCTAAAATATATCATCTTTTAAATTTATGTTCCCTTATTTTGTTATAATTCTTTCATTTACAGTAATAAAGCACTGTATTGAGCAGTCTCCAGTGCCCCCGCCTATAAGCCCCAATCATCACCTCTTGGCTCCATGCTCTTTTACGTTTCCGAACTTTTAATTTGATTCCTCTAAACTTCCGCCATGGAACGCCTCCTTCCTTTAGCACTCTGTATCGCTTCTTCCCTGAGCATCGTCGGTCCTTAGAGTACTTTCACAGCGTCCCCGCTATAGCGCTATAAATAAATAATCCTTTGCTTCCTCCTCCCTGCGTAAAGTTATCCAATTTACCCTAATGAAGAACAGTATTAAACAATTTCCACTGCCCCGCCCCTAAATAGCAAGTATCACCTCTTGGCTCCATGCTCTGTATCGTTCTTGCATTTCTTGTTCTTGCAAAGCGACGTGTATCTAATATTTGTGAATAAAAAAAGTTATTTGATAAAGTGAAAATAATGCAAAATATTATTTTTAAGTAATTTTCGCAAAAATATATCATTTTTTAAATTTATATTTCCTTATTTTGTTATAATTCCTTTATTTACTGTTATAAAGCACTGTATTGACCAGTCTCCAGTGCCTCCGCCCATAAGCCCCAATCGTCACCTCTTGGCTCCATGCTTTCTTACGTTTCCGAACTTTTAATTTGATTCCTCTAAACTTCCGCCATGGAGCGCCTTCTACTTTTAGCACTCTGCATCGCTGCTTCCCTGAGCATCGTCGGTCCTTAAAATACTTCCACAGCGCCCCCGCTGCGTAAAATTATCATTAACCAAGCACAGTATTGAATAATGTCCACTGCCCCGCCCCTAAACACCAATCACCTCTTGGCTCCATGCTCTGTATAGTTTTGCACTTTTAATTGTATTCATCTGCTTCTTTGCCACAATGCGCCCACTTGCAACACTACAGGCTACCTGAGCATCATCGCTCATTAGGGTACTTTCCTATCCCCCCCGTTTAGCGCAATCATTAAATAATCCTGCGCTTCCACCCCCTGCGTACTTATCTCTTAACAATTAGTTTTCAAAATTAATACTATACTGGCAACCTGCAGACTAAATTTCATCCTTAGAAGTACATTATTTTTTAATAATTATTTGATAAGATAAATGTTTGATAAAATTTTCACTAATTTCAATGTAAACCTACTAATTACTAATTAAGCGCCACACTCTCTTCCAATCAGGCACTATTAATTCGATATTATAGCAATTCATTTACATGAATAAAACTGTACTGTAATCTTACATTCTATATTTCGTATTTATATTTACGTTATAATATTAGTCACCCCATTAATCCCCGCTCCTGAAATAAAATTGTCAAATTTTAGGCATAGCAATCTATTTTGCTCGTAGCAACTCTCTCTACCTTTATCTACCTTTTATAAATGATCGAAATTTCAAAATTGAGTTCTTTGGCAAAGCTTTTTCCCGCCCCCACTTCCCCAATTTCACCCCGCCACTAAGGTTAATTTTATTTTCGCAAAGTTTCTATTTTTTCATTTTATCTATTTTTTGATATTTGGGGCTGTTAACTATTTCCCCACTATTTCTCTCACTCCTGTTCGATTTCACAGCACAACAAACGCACCAAAAATCAATTCAACTCTACTATTGAATGTATTTTGAATATCTGACTTATAGAGAACTATTGTGCTTCTATTTAATATTCTACATGCAAAATATCATCGTTGTACCTCTATATTATTATTATACTCGGTTTAACACCTCCTGCTCTAATGGTACACATAAGAAAATATAGTTTGTTTATATTTTCGTTATTAATGTGTCAATCTATATCTGCATACTAAATTTCAGCTTTGTATTTTTATTTTAGCATTAGTACCCCCCACATACCTCCGCTACTAAAGAAGTTTCTCAAATTTTAGCACAGGTATCTATTTTATTTGTACCTAAGAGCATATATTCTCAACTATAGCCATTCATCTCTATATATTTCATATTTATGTTTTTTGGCCCCCAGCGTCCGCCGCCTCTGGAAAGTTGCAGTTTTCTATAGTTTGTCTTTAATGACACTCTATATAGGGCCTACGTTCCAAATATCAACTTTTTACCTCTATTGCGACATTGCCCCCAAAAAATCACGCCGCTACTGAAATAAAATTTTGGTAATCCAATTATTGGCAAACATGCGCAATAATTGTCTCAATACATACCCTAAGTTTTAATACTACTTTTTCAATATTTCTGGCTTTTACTGTCTCAACTCCCGCCGCCACTGGAAATTTGGGGCTGTTTATTTTTTTTCAATAATGACTGTCTAGAGCGAGCCTACATATTAAATTTGAACGTCCTAACTCTATTCTAACATTGCCCCCGAAAATTCGCGCCGCTACTGAACTCAAATTTCAAATGTCCAACTATTGGCAAATGTGCACAATAATGATCTCAATACACATACCAAATTTCAGTTTTCTATCTTTTCTAGTTCGTCAGATATTTGCAAAAGTATTTTTTCGAATTTTCCAGTTTTTCCAGAATAATTTTTTCCAGGGAAATTCAGGGAAAAAATCAAAAACGTAGAAAGTCTTAGAAATTCGTCCTTTACATAATATTAAAATTTAAAAAACTTTGTAGGCGCCGTTTAGAAGATACCATACAGATTTTGTTACCGGATATATATATATATATATATATATTTGACGACACAGTGGGCGAGAGCATTGATGCTTGACGCCGACTGCTGTGCCTTCGGGTTCGATCCCCGGACCAGATATATATTTTCTGGGTTTGGTTATTATGAACTTATATTGATTATGGTCATACATAATCATACAGTTAATAGGCAGTGGTGTAGCCCACATATATGAGGCCACGACACCATAAATACTGCCAACATTAAAGGAGGTCGTCGGTGATAGGACTCAGCATCGGAAATAGGCCGACGTTAAATAAATTAAATAAAAAAAAAATATATATATATATATATAAATATCTATGAGTTCTTATGAGTTTTCCATGTTAAATTGGAACATTACGAACATTATAATAGTAAGATGTTTAATTCAGCAATGATGAAGAAACTATTTCCATAGCGGAAAAACTATAACATCATTTATGCTCTAATTTCCAGCATCGATTTCCTCCACCCCCTCAGAGCTCGCTGTCGCCTACATTGCAGATTTATCTGCTTACTTGTTTCCAAACAACCTCATTCCACTCTCTTCACCCCACTCACCCACCACTACTCTAGACGTCGCGCCAGGGGGTAGTTTATTGTATCATCATACACAACAGTTATTATATAAAATGGAATCCTTGAAAACCAAAAAAAAATAGAACCTGATTTTCCGAAAGATACTACAAGGCTGGGAAAACATTGACAATAAATGCATGGAAAATGGAAATGGGACGGCTATAAATCAAAAGAAACGAAAAATAACAGCTTTAATAATGTTCCTCTAGTGGCGCAATTTTAAACCATGGTTTGGTTTATTCATATTCTATTTATTATTTTCACGTATTGTACATTTCCATTACAATGTTGGAAAAAGGGAAAATATTTTCCATGTTTAAATAAAGCGATTTATGGAAATGTATGGTAATGTGTTGCAAACCAACGCTCAGTAATTCTATTTTCTAATTCGGTATTGTCAGTCATTGAAACGACCAGCGTGGAATTATTTTTGGTTTAAATAGCTCGACTTTTACTGTAAATTGTTGCATAATTCGTCAGTCGTGGTAAACCTTTTGATTAAGGGGTAATTTTCGATAATGTTTTTTGACGACACAGTAATATATAATTATTTTTATAATTACTACATGATAAAATGACATATGAAGAATACTTTGTGAAATTTTCATAAATAATTATCAAGAAATGAGACATTGACAGCGAATCAAAAAAAGTAACATTGCGGTGCCTCTGATAACTCAACACTGGATTTTCTGAAATGGAAAAACCAAAATGATTTCATTAGTTAATAAGTTTCTGCAAGTAACGCTGTCGAGTTTCTTTTTATTGATTTTTCAATTTTTACAGCACTTAAGTCAAAATACCGATTTTTCATGAAAAAAATCAGAAACTTTGTTATTTTAAAATACTTTAAATTAAAAGAAAAACTCGACAGGCAATGTAAAAAGCAATGAAAAAGCTAAGTGTGACAAACGCATTTAAAAGTTTTAAAGAAAGACGAAACCAGACCAGAGACGAGAAGACTTAAATCTCTATATCTCCGACAGTTTTACTCTATTCGACTTCAAATTTTCACACAATAAACTTAATATTTTGTACATGTATGTAAATAAATTAAAGGAAAGAAAAAAGAAATGTTGAAACCTTATAATCCGCCCCCCCCCTTCTTAATACGCTTAGCACCATCTTAAAACAGTAGTACAGATATTATTAAGAAGGTACAGGACCTTTACGTTAATGATGAGAATGAAAATGTTATACATGAATAAAAATAGTCTAAAATAAAAAAAATCTTTTTTGAAACTATTGCAAAAAGAAAATTATCAAAAGAATACCTATTATCGGAATTAATTAAATAAAAGCAGTAAGAAACAGTAAATTTACAGCCATAGATGGCGCTGTAGGAATTAGGGGCAACACAGTTGATATTTGGAGTCGAGAGAACTCACGTTTTTAGTCAGTTAGTTAGTGAGTGCATATTATGAGGTTATAATAAAAGTAGATAAAAAGGAATTTACTATTTATGGTGAATAAAAAACTTTAAATGTCGTTTCTTCAAATTGCAGGGATGACAGTATGATTTAAGTTAATCAATGTAATTATTAAAATATATATGTAAATTACCAAAATAAACTTTAAATTTCTGAAGTAACAAATGAGTTTGTTTAAAACTTACAATTCCTAATAAAACTGGAGATATTGTCTTATATATATATATACAAATTCAATCTGTCGGCATGTTCCTTTATTAGAACGACACAGTCGTCAATTTTAATTATTTCTTTTTGTAATTACCCAAATTAAATCTCTTTACTACCAGCAATACTTATTGGAAAATACACCGTTTTGTTTTGTTATTAGAAATAAAATAATGATAAAATGTATTGTATTGCTCCTGTGAAAATGATTTGAACTTTGATTAGGTTTATTTTGGGCTCATACAGCTTATAAACTTTTCCATAAAAGATTTAACAACTTCGTTAATGGTGTCTTGTATAATTCTGCAGAAATTTAAAACATTCTATAAGCCGTAGATGGTTTATAGCTCGACAACTACCTAAAACATAGTCCACTATTTTCACACCGACTGTAGCGCCATGCACAGCCAGCGAATCGGATTATAATAATTTTCATGATAGTTTCGTATAACGGCGTCGTTTATGAACGGATATGAGAAAAACACTTTTATATTTTTTCATTTTTGCACAGATGAAATGAAATAGGAAATTAAAGCAATTAAAATGCATGGATTGAAAAACTAGATTTTCCAATTTTAATTATATGAGATTTCTGTAGTGAAAATATATTTTTTGTTTAATAATTATTTTAGTTATTAAAAGAATAAAGTAATATTTAAAATTGAATTAAATGGTTTATGTTTTTCTACACAGGTGGTGCTAGTGTATATTATTATTTGCATATAAATTGAAAACAGCTTAAAGGATATTGTATTTCATTTTGTTAATATTTTGCTATTATTTTATAACTTTTCGTAAAAGCATTTTGTTTCGAGCTGAGTTTAAAATACAATAGTCTGTCTCTTTTTCTCCTTGCATTTTGTTCCTGGTTGGTACTAGTATGAAGTGCTTCTGACTTTTGTGTTAGGGAATAACGTAAAAGTAAATTGTAAGTCTATTTTAAACATAAGCCGCAGTAGCATTTGAATAGTAAATAAAGAAAGTTCCTAAAACATTGCTTTCTTAATAAAAATCTCTGTACAGTATAAACTGGTTATTACCACTTTGTTTGAGCAGAGTTAAATTCCATCAGACCGTGAACGTCTCATTCCATGAGGCGTTAAATATTCATTTCATCAGACCATTAAATCCTTCATTTCATCAATCTATTAACGTCTTCATTTCATCAGGCCGTTAAATCCTTCATACCATCAAACCGTTAACGCCTTCATTCAATCAGACCGTTAAATTATTCATTTCATCAGACCGTTAAATCAATCCGATCGTTAAATTTTTCATTTCTTCAGACCGTTAAATCCTTCATTCCACCAGACCGTTAACGTCTTTATTCCATCAAACCGTTAAATTATTTATTTCATCAGACCGCTAAATCAATCAGATCGTTAAAGACTTTATTTCATCAGATCGTTAAATCCTTTATTACATCAGACCGTTAACGTCTTCATTCCATTAGACCGTTAAATCTTTCATTCCAACATAACGTTAACATATTGGTTCCACCAAACCGTTAAATTATTCATTTCATCAGACCACTAAATCAATCAGATCGTTAAAGTCTTCATTCCATCGGATAGGTAACGTCTTCATTCCATCAGAGAGTTAACGTCTTCATTCCGTCAGACCGTTAAATCCTTCATTCCATCAGACCGGTAAAATATTCATTCCACCAGACCGTTAAATCCTTCATTAAATCAGATGGTTAAAGTCTTCATCAGACAATCTTCAGACCGTTAGTACCGTTAATCCATTAATACCGTTAAGGCACACGTCACACGCAAAGAGAAGGGGAGGGGCTACAAATTGAGACAAGATGTGTCAAAAGAAGGGGTATAGCGTTAATCGCCTCTTTAGTGTGTATGCATATATATTATTATGATATGATGATATTACGTTATAAGTTTTCATATTAATGATTTATCATCATCATTCATCATTTATTGTTTTAAAAAAATTGGTCAAAAAAGATTATTTATAAACAGCTCAACAAAATGCTTCTGACTTTTGTGTTAGGGAATCACGTAAAATTCATCACGTGATTGAATATTATTCCTTTTTGTTGTTGTTAATTTGCCTATGAAGGTACGTGATATGTACAATCGGAGGTATAATCGGATATTAAGTACAAAGGTTACGTACACTCCATATAGGATAGTATTTTTTTTTCGAATAATAATTGTATTCAATGTAAAGCGTTACATCATTTTTCTTTTTAAGAAGGTTGCCATTATATTCAGGCGTCTTGGCAATGCGTGGTGGTAATAACAAGTAACATTAACAAATAAATTCACAATAAGAACATTGAAAAAAATAAAAGCTGAATTATGAGTGCTCTGAATTTTGAGGCCAGTGGCGTACGCCTTATGAGTCTTTATAAAAATGCGCCACTGTTTTTATGTAATACATGGAAATCCGGTTTTGCTTTCAGTAACACTCTTCCATTTTCCGGGTTAACACCCTTGTTTAGTTTCCAGAAGGTGTTTTTGTCCTGCGGCGCGGCGTGGCAGTTATAAAACTTTTTCTAAATTTTATCCTTGCACGAACGGCACGGTGCGGTGGGATAATTTATTATAAATTTGTTCGCGTAGGAGAATAACATGGATATAAAAACGTAATCCATTTTCCAGGACAGAGAACTCGGAAAAATAACGCATAAATCTTTTGCAATTAATAATTAAACACTTGCCGAAAGAACGATGAAATTTCGAAGTTATTATTTACTGGTAGTTTTACATTTATATGAAGCAGAAACCTGTTTTAGGATTACTTTTTTTAAATAATAAATCTGCAGAAGGAATTACGTCTACAATAATAAATTTACTTTCTCTTAAAGTAAAGTACATCGAAAAAAAATTACTACCGCATCAGATGTTATACGTATCCGATCTGAAATAATATAGAGTCTGTCCATACAATGTATTATGAAAGCTCTATAAACATTTATAGGCAATTAACAACTTGAAAATGGAAGGCGCTGCAGCTTTATACTCAGCCGTTGGATTAAGTGAAATATTTATAACTGGCGTTATAATTATTATAAAACCTAAATGAGTAGAAGTACAAAGATCATATACACGATGCGTCCATTGATTTAGAAACAAATAAAACAGGATTTGTTATATATAAGCAAATAAATTCATAATAAATTAATGAAAATAAGAATAATAATAAAGGATTCTTTAAATGTTTTAAAAAATTTAAATTCCAATGATCACAAATCAAATATTGATATTATGACATACAAAATTAGGGAACTGTTTTTCAACATAATAACTAAAAATAATACCACAAAATGTATGTGAATCCACCAGAACATTCTGCAATAAGAGGAAACGAAATGGCAATGGAATCAACAAATTTGGACATTGAGATGAAAGTGAAATTACCTACATATTATATGTTTCATCCAAATTTAAGTAAGAAGAGATGGCTTAGAAACTATAATCAGAATCAAAAGTAATCATTGCAAAACTCCAGCTCACCTGTAGAAAATTAAAATTAAATCCGATGATGTATCATATAATATTTGAATGCATAAATTATAGTTTAGAAAGATCTAAATTCAATAGTGAAATATTAGATGTGATTAAAACTTTTCCTGCTAATACTAAATTTTTGTGAATTATTTAAATATTTAGACAATTGTAAAATAGAATTATAAAATGTTAAATATATATAAAAAATGTTAGATGGTGGCTATGACGAATAAAAGTCAAGACAAATAAATAAATAAATAATTTGAAAGTCTGGTCGTGAAACTGACTGGAGTCGCCATCGATGCAGATCTTTGTAGTAGTAGAAAATTCACAAATGGTTTGTAGCAAATTTGCATTTAAGGCTTAAGAACATATTCTTTATGACAATAAAATTCAATACAACTTTCTGAATGGCGATACTATGCGATATGGCGTAGGAAAATCCAATTGTAGTTTCATAGTCGAGTAAAATGAAACTGCGAGTTAGAGTTCATTGTGCTTAGATGTTTCTCTTCGCGCTCCGTCAGACTATTGATTGCATCCACGCAGAGGACTCGTACTACAAAAGCTTCTATAACAACAATAAGTAAAAAGGACACAAAACACACAAATACAAGATAATGGAGGACAAGAATGAAGAAATTATTGTGAATGGCGTTCACTTCAATCATTGACTGCGTTTAGAGCTGTACAGCAATTTACAGAACGGGGCCTTTTCTGTTTATCGGCTAGAATCATCTACGTATTGGTTGTAGTCAGTGGCGGACAAGCTGTAACAGTATTGGTTACTAGAAGACAAAGCTCAGAAAATTTACTCAATAGTATCCTGCCTATAGTTCGCCACTGGTTGTTGTTGGAATAAAACGTAGCACATTGATTGCCGTGAAGGCTCTTGCAGACAATTTGACGATTCTTCAGTACGAACATCGTACTTGAGACTTTGCAAACTGATTACAATAATCAATAACCTATAGATCTATTTATGTAATTGTAGTCTTAGTAATTCACAAGAATATAGAGGCGGATTTAAGACAGATATTGGGGTGGTTTTGGAGACTATTGCAATTGGTTAATTAATGTCTTCATGTAGCCGTGCAGTTATGTTTTCATAAGGTAAGTCGTGTGCTAGTTTTAAAAATTTCTTTTTTTTCTATAATACTACAACTAAGTATAGATATACTTATCTAGTAGCTTACATTTCAATAATTACACGGTGTAGTAGAGATTGCTGCAATGAACAATTCTACATGCTTAGGTTACTAGGTCCGAGGGTCTAGTCCTGTGAAGTATTCGAACATCATTACTATCAAACAACATTTGCGTCACAGCGATGTTTTCGTGTCAACGAAGTCTCAACTCGAGCTTTGCTGCTATAGATTTGATTTCTTCTCCGACTATGTTAATCTTCAGGTCTCTATGTATGTCGTCATTGCGGATATACCACGGTGCGTTAACTATTCTTCGCAGAACTTTATTTTTGACCGTTTGTATTTCTTTAATGTTCGACTTCTTGGTGCAACCCCAGAATTGCATGCACTCCATACGTCCACACTGGCTTTAGCATTTGTTTATATAGGAGCTTGCTTTCAATGTTTAGTTCAGAGCGTCGTCCAATTAGCCAATACATATTCTTGTATTTAATGTTCAGTTCTTCTTTTTTTTTTAACATGCGTACATTTAATGTACTTGTAATTTGACATGTGTTCTGTATGATCTGTAGATTTTTCTTGTTGCCAGTGCATGTGTTTTCATATGAATACATATAACATAATTTTATTAGGAATTGTAAATTTTTAATCAAACTTATGTGCTTCTGAAATAAAATAATTAATTTTTAAAAATTTATATACAAATTTTATTAATTACACTGTTTATCTTAAATCATACTATCATATCAGAAATCAAAGATACGACATTTAAAGTTTATTATTTAAATTCCCAATTCCTTTTCTAATTTTATAATAATTTAAAAGTATGCACAGTGAGTTTTATCAACTGTATTGGCCGTTATTCCTTACAACGTTACCCATGGAGTCCATGAGTATATGATCACTGTTCCACCGACTGATGAATTTTGTACCAGCTTACTTTGTTGGAGTCGGACTGGAGAGCTCGTTGCACTACACACACTACAATGAAAGTAGCTATAACTAATATATACCGTTAGCTCCCCTGACCAGAATGCAGTTGTAATATCTCTGGTCAGTGTTACCAACTAAAGAAATATAATTCCTTTACATACATTTGTAAATTATCGTTTTAATGAAGTTACGATTGTATGAACCATCTTTATAGTCCTATCAGTTGAATATACATATACTAGAGTTTACCAGCGTCGCAATGTGACGCCTTTTTGGCGTGTATGATTTGAATCCAATAAAATAATTCGTAATTACATTTCATATTTAATTCTATTTTTAAATTGAAATAATATACTCGCACAATAATAAAATAATTTTTCAATTTATCAAAATAAAAAATATTTTCAATTTATGCGTTATTTGACCAACTCTTTTTCAAAATTTCAACTTTCTAGCACAATTTTGACTCTCGGCAAATACTGCCCCCGTGCCCCCAAATAAAATTTTGAATTTTTTTTATTAATAATATACTTAATTATTCTAGAATCCAGAATATGAACTTTCTCCAAAGTTTCCTACCGCGCCCCCGAATTTCTTCAACTCCCCCTTTTTCAATTTTTGAATTTCTAATTTTTGAGAAATGTATAAATGTATGTTTTGAGAAATACTTTAATACACATGCAAAATTTCAACTTTTTATCTTTTACGAATTAAAAGTAATGCAGCAAAAAGGGGCTCACTTTATTTCCAGTTTTTCAAATTCAGGGAAAAATCCGGGGACGCCAAAAGTCTTAGGATTTTTTTCTCTACGAAATATGAAATTTTCAAAAACTTTCCTGGACCCGTTTTCGAGATGCCATACAAAATTCGAACCAAACATATAAACATATAAGAATATAAATAAACACTTGGAACATTATAATATAGGATCAGAGCCGCATATGTTTGACAGCATAGACTATCATAAACTATAAAATCTTTCAACATAGTAGGAGGAAATATAAATGAAAATAGCTTTAATATATAAGAAATATTTATGACTGCTTCCTCTTTCAGAACCACCACGGTGCAATGTTTTTAAGAGAACGTAACCTACTTTCCATTGCAGAGCTTTCATAATACTTAACAACAGTAATTATTGCATGAAAATTATAAAACGTGTTGGAAGGGTCTTTCAGTAGTTTACAAACTTTATGCAACACGGAATTACGAGCATACAGTAATTTATATACAGCTTGGGAATTATTGGTATTACCGTAACACATTTGCTCTCCCATAATATATATGAACATATTATAATATACATTTATTGTACAATTTATTCATGTACTTTATTCAAGTCTATGAAGTTTTGACTTTATTTTAAAGTAGCAAGTGTTTTTCTTGTTGATATATAGAAAGTGATAAATATTCTTGTTGATAGAAGAAATTATATTTCTTTAGTTGGTAACACTGACCAAAATTATTACAAATGCATTCTGGTCGGGTGAACTAACGGTATATAATAGTTATATCTACTTTCATTGTAAAATGTGTGCGAGAGAGAAAGGTATCTGTTCCTATTTGTTCTCTATGCGCATGCGTCGAAAGTGACAGTTGTCAAGTCTGAGCTGTCTAGATATAATACGTGACAGTTATTAAATATGAAATTTTATTGATGTAGAATAATGTAGATATGAATAAAAATAATTCGATTGATTTTTGTGTAAAAACTACTAGTATTCTGGGATTTTTAATGGTTGTGGTGAATAGCAGTGCTATTTAGGTTGCCGATACAAAAAAACAGAAATATTTGTAAAATTGTAAATTAAAAACATCTTTTTTTTGTAATTTCTAAACAAATTTTTTTTTCTTTTTTTCTAGTGTAGTCATGAGCAGGACCACCCTCTGGTGCCCGCTTATCGTAGAATATTGGGACACCCTGTATCTATATAACTACAAATCAATTTTGTTATTATGGATTTACTATGAAGCTTATTATGTTTGCAGGTAAAACTTAAATTTTAGAAAGCACTGTGCATAAACCTTCATTTTATTTTTTTCTAAATTGGCCCGTACCCAACAGCATATATTCAGTTGTCCCCTCCTCTCCACAAACAAAGTTGGGAGCCTGTAATATTTTGATTCTATATAAATGTGAAGGCCTCTTGCAGAGGCTGCACATCGCGTCTTATTTCTCATTTAATACCTAAAACAGTAAAGTTGTTACGCTCCATTTACACACCACATCACAAAAACTCGCGCGCTCTAAAGGATCTTCCACTATGCCAAATTACTGAACTACACAAGACAACGAAATATTTTAATGTTAAAATGTGGTTTAAAGTTATTAAAACTTTGATGACCTACTTCGAGATGCAGGGTATTTATAATCGCAACAACGGACGTAACAACTTTGTAAATTAGTCAGTATTAAGCAATACCACAACTTCTCAAACTATATACATATATAAGACAATAACTCTACTTTTAATAAGAAATGAAAATATTAAACATAATGAAAATAAAAACAAGCTCATGTGCTGCTTCTGAAATTTAAAGTTTACTAGAGTTTACCCCCGTCGAAAGCGACGACTGTCTTTTTGTGTATATAAACTGAATAAAAAATTTAATTTTTTTCAACAAAATATAAAATATTTTCAATTTATTCGTTATTTGACCAACTTTTTTTTCAAAATTTGGGAATTTTTTTTTTATTTGTAAATTAGGTACCAAATTTAGCCGATATACAAAATTTTAACTTTCTGGCACAAATTTTACTCTCCCCAAAAACCTCCCCCGTACGCCCAAATAAATTTTGAATTATTTTTTTAAATAACATATTTCATTATTAAGTAATCCAATATTTGAGTTTTCTCCAAAGTTTCCTACCAGGCCCCCTCATTTTCTCAAAGCCCCCTTTTCCAATTTATCAGTTTCTAATTTTCAAAAAATGTTAGCATTGACCACCGTAATACACATACCAAATTTCAACTTTCTATCTTTTACGAAGTAAAAATTCAATTTTTTTTCCAAAATTGCGGTCTCCCAGAAAATTTAAGGTAAAATACAAGGACGCCAAAAGTCTTACAATTTTTTTCTCTACGAAATAGGCTATTTTCAAAAACATTGACAAAGCCGTTTTCGAACTACCTTACAAAATTCAGTACAAAACATATAAACAAGTCAGATACACCTGGAACATTATAATATAGGATTTTGGTAATTTCCATACATATTTTAATAATTACATTGTTTAACTTAAATCATACTATCATACCTGAAATTTAAAGAAACGACATTTAAAGTTTATTAATTACAATAAATTGCCAATTCCTTTCTATCTAATTTTATTATAACCTCACAATATGCACTCACTAACTAAGTAAAAACGTGAGTTCTGTCTACTCCAGATATCAACTGTGTTAGCCATTATTCCTTCAGCGAAATCTATGGCTTTCTTTAGTATATGTTTTCACTGAACGGTCACTGTTTTACCAGCAGACCAGCTTTGTACCAACTAAAGAAATATAATTTCTTTACACATATTGTAAGAAAATAGCTTTCAAATAGCATCTTAAGGATTGAGAAGTTCTGCTCTACATTATCATAAACTTAAATCACTAAACGTATTTCAAGAATTCTATCTTTCTCTCTCTCTCCTTCTACTTTCTCATTCTTTCCGTCTACCTTTCCCATCTGTTTCAATAACCCACCCCTTTTTGATTGTATTTCGCTGTTTCCGTGTCCTCAATACCATTAAGTCTCTTTCAACCCTCTTCTTACGTTGAGCCACTTACCGCCAACCAATTCAGCCAATTTAACGAAATCCTTGCACATGTGACTTAACCATTAGTTTATATTACGATAACTGGAAGTTTCCAGAGAGCATCATTAAAACAACTTTGGAAGTGTGTTAAAATACAAAACACATAATAACAAGTAGAGTTTCACACGTTGCTTCATAATGGAACAAAAAGCTATGTAGATTAAGACTAAGGAACTAATAAAATAACAATTCTATAACTAATTAGGTTTTAGTGGCTCTTTTGCAGTGGCGGAGTTATAGGTTATGTGGAAAACCCCACTTTGTTCAACTTTAGTCTCTGTTCAGATTCGAGTACAAGTTATACACTACAATGTGTGCAGTAAATCTAAATTCAATTTCCTCTACTCCTAGAACCTTTGCGATGCCAGCCTAAATTGGCTCCTTGGCTTCTTGGAATTGACCTAAGTGTACATGGAAGACGGAACGTAAGGTGAGTAGCATGGGGAGCAGGGTATTATCACTTGGAGTAAAATTATTTGGCATGGAATAAACCGCTTTAGGCGACCCTTCTTGGAGTATTATATCTTCTATGAACTAAAATTCTCAGCGACTCAACATTTGAAGAGAAGGAAGGGTGGAGGGAGTAAACTTTAAAATGTTTACACTTCACTTCCGTCTTGTGACCGGGACTGTTCGAATCTGTTCAGTTTATATATTATATATACCTCAGATAAAAAAGGATGAACCTTGGAATAAAAGATAATAAGCTAAAAACTTTAATTTATAAAGTATAATTTTTTATTTTGATATTTTTTAAGTACTCTGAATGGGCTTGTGTCCTATGTCTTAATTTCTATAAAATTGTACTATATATTGATAAAGTGGGTTACTAGAGCCTCAAATGTTCAATTATATTTTAATAAGTCCTTATATGTTAGGAGATATTAACAATTAAAAAAGTCATTTTGTCTCTTTAATTAAGGGATTCAATGTTGTATACATTCCAAGTGCATGTGACATCACAATCCTTGTGTAAGGTTACCAACCTTACAGCTCATAAATCTCTGCTATATGTATTTATATATCAAAATATCAAATTTTATTTACAGCTATTTCAAGGAACAATCAAATTTCAATAGTATGTCTGCCTTAACAATGCTAAATAAAATATAAACTTATTATTCTTTGACTTAACTTGATTATTTGAATACCAACAGCTACAGAACATTACCACAGCACTGACCTACTCAACAAATAACTGACGTAAAAATGCATTTCACGTCATACAAATATGGCCGACCATTTCTAGCGCTAAAACTACAATTCAAATTTATAATTGCTATATCTCCGTCAATATTTAGATATTTAATAAAATAGACACGCCAATACACATTTATTAACATCAATTTCAATCAACAATTGGAATATCGACCACTAAAAAATGAGGACACAAGCCCATTATCTCATAGTGTAGTGCACGCAAGTTGTGTTTATCGGAGGTCAAAGGTCACAAAAATCAGTTTTTGTAAATATTTTATTTCCTATGCTCTGAATGTCAATTGAAGTTATTAGTAAAGCTGTTGATCATACAATTATTTACAAATTTGAATTTATACATTTTGTCGTATGATCAACCCTTCCCGATATTTAGCGCGGAGAGTGGGCGGTGGAACAAGTTTTTAGCTTATTACCTTTCATGCCTTCACCTTAAATGATTGGAGTAATAATAAACAAATGTTTTTAAATGAAAAAATACAAAAAACTTTTCTTATCACTAAAAAGGTTTCACAACCAAGTGCGATCCATTATCAAATTCTAACACATGTCCCTATCTAGCACTTAGTATCTGTGTATGTGCATTCGTATAAAATACATTTTATTAAATAAATGTTTTATTTCCAAAGCCACGACATATAAAATAATAGCAAATTAAACTCGCAAATATAAATTTGTTAATTACTTTCAGCTCCCAGGAAGTACACATTAATTCGCAAACGTATACAAAAAAAAAATTGCATGTTCAAACCAAGAAGAATAAAAACAACGCAACCGTGTTTCGTTTGATCTTTACCGACACCAGATGGGACTGTGTTGTGTTGCAAACAACTGCAATAAATGACAAAAAAGTTGTAAAAACTGTCTAGTTGGTGTAAACATTGATACAACTTAAAAAAAAAACAATTTTTTGTTGCAGTTTTATGCAACTGTCTATCTGTTGTGAAACCGGTATTATGGGTCTGTTCAATGCGAATAGTCTGTTGCCGAAAAACAGAATTGTTGCAACACTTTGCAACGTTGCATAAAACTGCAACTGTCTATTTGGTGTGAAACCGGCATTAGGTTACTGTGTAATTTTTCATTGATCAGCTCGCGTCGTCCGCCTCTACTCAGACGTTTGTGCATGAATCCAATACCTCCTCACACTAGATCAGTGTTCAATTCGCCTAGATATACCTACTGATTACTATCTCAAAAAACGTATTCGAATTTAGTATTTACAAAGCTCAATTTCAGATATATATTTTTCAGTGATTTTAATTTCACTGTGAAATGTTAAACTATAACAATAAGTTGTAAAACAAGGTGATGGCTCAGATATGGTGTAGTAAGTTTAGACATTAAGTTAGTTAAAGATAAAGCTGAAAGCTAACGTAAATTGAATTAAGATTACTTATTAAAAGTCAAATGACTTAGCTAAGACTGCAGTATTGCAGAAACATTTTTCTTTGGGGTGACTGACTGCAGACTGCAGAAGTTTTTAAATGTAATCTATAAATGCAATATTCCAGAATCTAGACATCACATCTGCAAGTAGACTTTGTAGGGTGACGTTTGCTCAAAGCACAAGACTGATAGCAGTATCTGTACCAATATTAGTTCTGTTTTTGCATACCAGATGGTAGTGGATCCTTCAGGATCGATGGTTATGTGCTATACATGATTGAGAATTGAGAAGTTCCACACAAGGCAAAGTGCTTACAATTTTCCTCGAAACGTTGCATGGAAGCAATTGAATATTGATCAGCTATTAGTTTATATTGAAAACTTAATTAAAATTTATTAGTTTTGAGGAATTTAGAAAGTTTAAAATGATGAATATATTACGAAATATAAATCCGTTGTGCTTTATTAGTTTACTGCTTCTTGAAAATTAAATCTACCTCTCTACGTATAAGTATACTAATGAACTCCTTAAATATACCTTTGTAAGGATTAATAAAAACTGATATCATAGTAAGAAGTAGTTGCTATGACCAGAGATGCATTTTTCAAATACATATACTCAAAATAGTAAATACCTATTTTCAATTTTGTATTTAAATATCTTTTAATTCATATTTTATTTGAAAACTTTTACAAAACTATTTCCTATTTGGAAAATACAAACACTTTTTTCATTTTTGTTATTTCATAGTATTAATCAGTAAATATTTCTATTGAATATAAACTTAAAACCCCACCAACATTAGCACCATCTATGATCTAAAAGTATCTGCACAATTGTCTTAATACCTCCTACTACCACTACATGCGACAACTAACATTTTTAATTTTTATTCATAAGTTGACATTATTTAAGTAGACATGAGTGTACTAAATGTGTTGTACTTTTAACGTACAAACTAGTGCGACATAAACATGCGACACTAATGAAACTCTTACTTTTGCAATTCTTAAAAATTCTAGGAAGTATTTTTATGAAACAAAAATGTTTCAAAACGAAGTCGGTCTTTATCAAAAAGAATTCTCATAATTAAAAAAAAAAAGTAACATTTATATTAGTAACATAAAGAGTATTCTATTTTTTCAAAATTATTTTTAAAATATGTATTTTGTATTTAAATACTAAGATGAAATTTATTTTTTATTTTGTATTTGAAATAGGAAAATAACGAGGTATTTGCATTTAAATGCTTTTGAAAAGCATTTGTGCACATCTCTGGCTATAACCATAAATAGTTGCACCTGAAGTATTACAATAAATTAATTTATTCGTTTAAGCTATTTGAAATTTCCGTTTTCAATGATTTCATTCATTTTTAGTGAGTGCAATACCTTGGTGTGGGTTTTATAGCAGACGATATTTGAGCGTATTATTTGCGGTAAGCTAGGTGTTTAATTGTTCCTTGACTTGAGGTATTTCCGGTGAAGAGTAAGACAAAAGAGAATTTAAGACGGAATGCTTGAGAAAATGTAATTTAATAGACTACGATGAGAACATTAAGAAAATTCTGGAAATTGTTTAAATTCTCTTTGATATTTCTTAAATTATAGATTAAGGTTTTATTTAATTATGTTTCCTTATGTACTATAAGACTTTTTCCAGTTTATTTAAGTGTTTTAAGATTTTTTGGTGTACAATTGAACTTATTTTTATATATTGTTAAAGTGTTGAAGCGCTCACTTAAGTTTTAGGAGATGTGCGTATTCGAAATACTCAAAATACAAATACAAAATACAAAATACCTATTTTATATTTTGTATTTAAATACCTTTTAAGAGTATAGAATTTTATATTTTATTTGTAATTTTTTATTGTTTTATTTTTGTTACTTCATAGTGTTAATCAGTAAACATTATTTTTTGAATATAAACTTAAAACCCCACCAACATTGTCTTAATTGTCGAAATTGTCTTAATAATTCTAATTTAAAATGATACATGTGCCTTTAAAGCTCGCCAGACCTACATCATTTTATAAAGGCTAAAAATTTTTTAACGCAAGCACACTACGGTAAGAACAAGTGGCTATTTAACAAGTTTGAAAAATGAGACATGTGGTACAACTAATAAGAAAAAGGAAAACAACGAATCTTACTATATGTTTGTGCTATGCTAACACAACCATAATTTGTTTGAACAAATAGTGGTATTAAAATCCGCGACATAAATAACAATTATGTTTCATGTAAATTCTCATAATTAATAAAAAATAACATTTATATTAAATGTAACTTAAAAAGTATTTTATTAATTTTCTCATAGGCATTTTTAAAATACGTATTTTGTATTTAAATACTAACATGAAATTTATTTGTTGTTTTGTATTTGAAATAGGAAAATAACGAAGTATTTGTATTTTGTATTTAAATACTTTTGGAAAGTATTTGTGCACATCTCTGTAAATTTTGAGCGCCCTTTCGGATATCAAATGTTTGACTCCCCGTCTTAAATTCGCTTCTAGCTACGGCCCTGCGTTCAGTTGAGATAAAACCCCAAAATCAACAACTTTATCGTTGTTTAATCTCTTTTTACACTTATATCACTGTAGAAAAAAACACGGAAGTAAGAAATCATAACGGGTACATAAAAAACCGTTTCATAGCTTTAAACGTCTAAGTTTTAAACTGACTTGTAATCTAAAAAAGTACAATAAATTTATACAGAACAGAAGATCATAAAACCGTCACCAAAATATAAAAATTACTTTTAATTTACATGTAAATTCGTCGAGTTTTTTATAGTAATTTGAACCTAAAAATATTCGTGATGGGGACAGGCAGGACAGCAGTTTATAAAGGAGACAACATATTTAAATAATGGGGTCAATGAAGCAATTACAAAAAGTATTGTGTGCTTAGGGTAAACGGTAGTAGAGAGGTGTAGTGAGAGAGAAGGTTGGAGAGTAATAGAGTTTTTGGCGGGCAATATGTTTCTCTTGTAATATAAGCTATCCCCACATTAGGTAACAGGATGATGACCCAGGGTTAGAGAGGTTACGGTCGTAAAACTGTGTCTTGCGCTTCCTTAGGCCTTCCGCACACGACGCGACTGGTTGCAAACCTTAGCCCCGAATCTGCTTGAAGCGAATGTGATTACAACTATGTTGTTAGTAACAGATCGAACGTGTATGCGAGTGAGATGAATTTCCTAGAAACCCGTAATTTTGGAAAAAGTAATCAATTTATTTTTACTTCTTGCTCTATAACTCTTAATTCGTAAAAGATAGAAAGTTCAAAGTTGGCATATGTATTATGGTGTTCAATGCTAACACTTTTTGAAAATTAGAAAATGAAAAATTGGAAAAGGAGGCGTTTAGAAAATTGGGAGGCCCGGTAGGAAACTTTAGAGAAAACTCAAATTTTGGATCACATAATAATGAAATATGTTACTAAGAAAAAAAAATACGAAATTCAAAAATTTCATTTGGGGGCACAAGAGCGGTTTTTGCAGAGAGTAAAAATAGCGCTAGAAAGTTGAAATTGTATATGGGCTAACCTTGGTACCTAATTTATAAATCGAAAAAAAAAATCCTATATTTTGAAAAAAAGTTGGTCAAATTCCGAATGAATTGAAAATATTTTATATTTTGTGGAAAAAAATATATTTTTTTAGTCAGTTTATATGAAAAATTTCATATCATTTTTTAATTTTAATATTTCAATTTGAAAATGGAACTAAAATTTGAAATGAAATTCAATTCATACACAAAAGACAGTCGTCGCTTCCGATGGGGGTAAACTCTAGTTATATTATAAAGGGCCATCCCGCTGGTATAGCTTTCTCAACTCAGTGCATTTTCGCTCACTCCAAAGTGTGAAAAGATGTTCTCTTCTCTGAAGTAAACCTCTTCCAAATGGAATGGAGTAAAGCTCAGCCCACATATTCAAGCATATACCGCTTTTTAGTTTCACATTATTCAAAAGTTTTTTAATAAAATTTCCACTTTTCTAGACATGTTCCGCTGTCGATACTTTGTGTCAGTTCTACCAACATATTGAAATATATATAACGAGTATTCCATAACGTCAGGTTTATGTTGGTAATAAAACAATATTAAAATCTGGAATACCTAGTAATAACGCAGCGTAGTGCTTAGTACCGCATAAATCGAGACTAAATCCTGTTATGAAGGTACCAAAACAAGGTACTACATCCATATATGGTTAGATGAAGATACGTGCAGCTTGTGGATGATATGCAATGCACAGTTTGCGTATGCACTTCTGCATAAGAACGTGGTATTGATTTTAACGTAAATTCTTCTATTGAAACATTTATGTTTTATGTAGCAATAAGACAGATTGCATGAGATTCGTTTATGAGTTGGAATTTTAATGATGCTGACATCAAATAAATTGCTTCGTTTCAATTTGCGTTTTTATGGCAAAATAGTGATTAAACTCTGCATATATTGAAAGTTTATTGCGTAATTGGTATGTTTATGCGCCAGTAAATTACAACAATAACAAACTAAATACTCGCTAGATGATCGTAGAGCTTGTCGCAGTATGCAAGCGTTTTTTTTTTATATATTTATTTACTTATTTGCCTTGACTTTCTTTCGTCATAGCCACCATCAAACATTTTTAATACATCTTTTATAATTTATAATTCAATTTTACAAATTTCTAAATGTTTTAATAACTCACTAATTAATTTTGAATCACTTAACAAAAATTTAGTATTAACAGGATTCAATTTTGATCTTTCTAAACTATAATTTATGCATTCAAATATAATATGATCCAAAGTTCCTTCTTCACCACATTGACATCTATCGTCAGATTTAATATTAATTTTGTACAGGTGAGCTGGAGTTTTGCAATGATTACTTTTGATTCTGATTATAGTTGATATAATTTTGCGGGGCTCATTTCTAAACCATCTCTTCTTACTTAAATTTGGATGTAACATATAATAATCTCTTCCTTTTAACTGATTTTTGTTAATGAAATCTGTGTTTCTCAAATTGAAGTTTAATTTTTTCACCTAGAATTTCACTTTCATCTCAATTTCTAAATTTATTGATTCCTTTGCCAATTTATCCGCAATTTCGTTTCCTCTTATTCCACAATGTCCTGGTATCCACATAAATTTTATGGTATTATTCTTATTTAATATATTGAAATACATCTCCTTGATTTTGCATGTCAAAATATCATTATTTGATTTGTGATCATTGGAATTTAATTTTTTTAAAACACTTAAAGAATCCGTTACTATTATAATTTTATTATTGTTGATATTTTCATTAATTTCCAATGCTTTTAATAATGCTAATTTTTCACCAGTATAAGAGCAAACTTTGGTATTTAATTAAAATTTATAATATCTTAAATTTATTTGTTCATATATAGCAAATCCTGCTTTATTTCTTTTTAAATCAATGGATGCATCTGCATATATTATTTTTGTAAAATTTGTATTAAATTGATGCATTAGATTTAAAAAAAATTCATTATTTGTATGCAAGTGTATTTACGAATGTTGGTCGGATGTATACGGGCTACTACGCTTTACCTTTCCGAACCCTGTAAATGTAATGAACCTCGCACACTGCAAGCGCCAAAACAGTGTCGTACTAGAACCGAATATAAGCGAATTTTTATCAAGCGAATACATGGAAGGGACCAAACGAATATGATATGAAAGAACAGTGGTGTATCAATAAAAATTAAAGTGAAATATTGCTCTCATGATAAATTATATTAGTGAAAAACAACACCAATACACCCTACAGTACACAACTTCGACTTGGCGTACTGTCGTATCGGTACGTGGTATGTATGTATTGTGACATCGGCTTGTGAGTCGGCTTGTTTTGAGAGTTATAGTGGCTCATCCAAGCCGCCGATTTACGCCCGAGTTTGCCGTCGCTTAAATACGCTTGCATAGTGCGACAGGCCTAAGACACAGGGCATATAATAAAGCTAAAGTAAATTTAGCATATCCGAAACACGATTTTTAAATTAAGAAAACCGGTTTATAGAATTCATACGATGTATGTATATCATGTAAAAATTAATTTTAAACTTATTTGATTGTTTACTGTCCGTTTTATAGAATTAATAGCAAATTCATTCTATAAAACGGGCAACAAACACATTTTATCAGTTGTCTAGATTATTTTCAAATTCTTATGTGGATGAAGATAAAATCGAAGAAACTACTCATCAGAGTAATTTATTTTTATAAAGAAAGTCACGGAAGAATCAATTCATAAGTATCTTGAAGACGCCAAGAAAAACTAATAAATCCATAAACACTGATAGCTGAATTTTCATTAATTGATGCAACGAATAAAAGAACAAAAAACTTAGATTTGTTATTTAATGCCCTGAAAATTATAAAACCAAGCTCAGTAGCTAGTGAACGAGTATTTTCAATTTCAGGCAATATTGTCTCCAAAATAAGAACAAGACTTATTAAGACTTACCAGCCACCGTTAGCCACAATGGATATTTTATGTTTCTTAAAATCTCATTTTCTTATGAGAAATTAAAATTAGTAAAAATATTGTAAAAATTTGGTGTAATTAATATGTAATTCTTATTTTTTTTTTATATTTTGACTTTGACTTTGATATTGATTTCGATATTTGTTATTTTATATAAATGAAATAAAATATTTTTCCTTATTTTATTTTTATTGACAAAAATTCAAAACCGGCTAAAATCGGATTTTTTTTGGAAATCTTAAATTCTAAAACCGGTTATTCAAAAAGTGAATTTTTGTTTAAACCCTTCATGGGCAAAGCTAAGCTAAGCTATTATATAGCAAAGAAGGTATATACTAAGCTAGCCTATACTAGGAAACGAAGAAAAAGGAGGCAAATATTGAAGAGGGGAAGAATAAGAGCATGAAGGATATGTGGGGAGGAGGAATAACAGCTGAAGGAACTGAGGAGCAGGTGGAAAGCGAGAGAAGTATTTATATACTGTTACTAAGGGAGAAAGAATGAAGCTGAATGGTGGAAGTAAGAAGAAGAGATAAAGGGAGCAGAAAAGGACGAGGAACACATAATTTAGGAAAAAAAAATGTGAAAAGATTGTAAGTTCAACAAGGTATATACAATACAATAAATGCATACATATACTAAACACCCAGACAATTTGAGAGCATTTGGATAACAATTAACATGGAATAATGGACACTGTAACACATGCATAAATATATTAACATGTTGTTGTTATGTTTCCGATATTAGATTTGTGTTTATGATAGTGCATGTAATTACGAACATTTAAATTAATTGAGCTTAGTGTTGAACTCATCGGATTTCAACAATATCTAATTATATGGACCCGTATACATTTGACATGTAAATATCAGTAACCGTTAACAGGGAGAGTCAGGAACACATTTTCAACTGTCTGTTCCAGATACTCATATGCATGATTAGTTCCGGAAATTGGCTTTGAGTTCAAATCGGGTCAAGAATAGTTCAATGGGGTTCATTCGGGACCTTGTTCTAAACTTTAGAATGAATGAAACGTGTAATTATTATTTGCAAGACTAGAATATGTATAGTGTACAGTAGAAGAGCAACTCATTTTTTTAAATTTACTTATGTTAATGCACAACATATCAAGTTTTTTATTTTTTTATATTTTAGAATTTATTGAGGCTATTTAAATTTAAATTTAATTTAATTAAAATTTTAATTTAATTTAAATACAATTTAAAATTTGCTTTCAGAGCTTTGTCTTTAATTGAAATCAAGCAATAATATAAAAGCTTTTGTTATTTGAATTTCAAAATACAATTCAAAGAAGAAAAACATCAAACTTCAAACTTTTCTTAAATATTTATTTATATTTAAAAAACGTAATATATATTTTTATTTTGGTAGGTATATGTAATTACGTCCATCTGAGGCTTAATATACACAAGGAAAGTTACCTTTTGCCTAAATAAATTTAGTTAAAATAAATTTCTGTAACCAATTTTATTATGATTTCAAGTAGAATTTTTATTTATTTATAATAATATACAACATATTAAGTTTACTGTGTGAAAATTTGAAGTCGATTGGAGTAAAACTGTCGCAGATTTAGAGTTTTAAGTCTTCAACTCTCTGGTCTGGTTTCTTTCTTTGAAACTTTTAAACTCGTTTTTCTCACACTTAGTTTTGTCAGAATTGGTGCCTTCTCTAGCTCAAAATCTACTTGACCGATCCTTTTGAAATTTTGTATACTCTTTCTTTATATAAATGCCGAGGTAACGCTGTCGAGTTTTTTTTTATATTAATTTTAACGTTTTTTAAAATAACAAAGTTTTTGATTTTTTTTCATGAAAAATCTGTACTATGATTTCTACGTGCTGTAAAAAATTGAAAAATCAATAATTAAAAAAAAATCGACAGGGTTACCTGTAGAAACTTATCAACTAATGAAACCATTTTGGTTTTTCGGTTTCAGAAAATCCAGTGATGAGTTATGAGTGGCAATGAGACTTTTTCTTTTATTGACATTTCTTGATATTATTTTTGAAAATTTTACAAAGTATTCTTCAAATGTTATTTTATCATGTAGTAATTATAGAAATAATTATATATTAACTGTGTCGTTCAAAAAATATCGAAAATAAGATTTTTTTATTAATTTGACCGTACTCACTCCCCCCAACCCTTGAATAAACCCAGAAGAATCTAGCATCATTTCCTCGCTATATATTACTATAAATTACCGTCCTGTATAGGTGTCATGCCAAATACAATTGTAGCTACAATTACTTTCCAACTTATTTGGATGAAAAATACCTATCGATTCAGATGACAATCCGAAAACACAGCTCTGGGTAGAAAAACCTAGAAGTAGAAGCACTGACTACAAATTTAACTGCAATATGTAAATTACTTGCATGTTTGCTTCGTCGATGCCAGTTAAATTAAATTCAATCCATTCAACCGCCCACCATCTAACCCTCATCCTGAGTTTACTTATCCAAACGACCAGCAGCGACGCAACGGCTATTGACGGAACTATACAATCCAATCCCATTTAAACGACGCACGACGCAAATGGTAAACTAGCTTTCTGCGATACACAGTACAATTTTCTAAAAATGATTTTGCAAAGCCTTTCCTCTGAAATGCTTTAGCATGATACAATACAATTTGTGAATAGTCTCCGTAAATGTAGTTTTTTACAAGAATATACCGTCAAAGTAATAGTCCCTTCGGGTTGAAGATAGGCCACAAGATTAACACCGAGACCCATAAGTAGTTGTAGACTTTTACTGCCGTTTCTTATCTACGTTCTCTTACAAAGTCTAGGACAGTGTTTGAAAACGGTTTTCTTTATTTGAAAATTTACAAATTCAAAACTATGATTGTATGAACTTTAACTATTTGGATAAAATGGATAAGAGCTGTTTACATTGGACAAACGACTACCTTAAATTAGTAGCGTTGTCCCTGTTTGTTTAATGTGTGCATATTGTGTTGTCTCTATCTGTAGTATCTCTAGAGATCGACTGCTTTAAGGGGGGACGGTCGTCTTGAATTTTCAAAAAATCGATTTTTGTTTTATTTTATGATTCGAAAGTATAGACTTTTAAGAATATCCTGTTAAATTTTTGTAAGGATATTGTCATTATTTTCGTTTCTACAGCCGTTTTAGCATATATAAATAGTCATATAGCCATAGCATACTTAAAACGTGATGTTAAAGCATGATGTTGTAGGAAAAAAAAACTAATCAACCGAATTGTCTGAAATTTTAATATGTTATTCAAAACATCAATAGCTATCGTTGGAATCATTTTCTTATTTCAATAATTTTTTTATTAAATAACTGGTAAAAAGAAACACTTTTTAGAATTTCAATTTCAAAAGCGCGCAATTTTGTCAACTTTGAAAAAAAAAAATTATTTTTAAGTTCCGACCATAACTGTACTCATACTTATTAATAATTTTCTTGGTTTTTATTTCTCAGATAAATAGAAGAGCCAATATCAGCAACAAGGTTCAAGTCCAACTTTTGGACAGGGTCTACTTCAGCGCCATTTTTAACATATTTAACAATATTATAAATTTCGAATAAGATTTTTTGTATGTAGAATAAGTGTAATAATAAGCCTAAAAAGTTAGAACATCGTTTTTAATTATTTTATTATAAAAAATCAATCCTCAAAATAACTTAAATTTTCGAGCTCTATACCACCGTCCCCCCTTAAGTTAACATCCAAAACTACTATTTTATTAATTTATTTATTTGGCCTTGACTTTTATTCGTCATAGCCACCATCAAACATTTTTTTTTATATTTAACTTAACATTTATAATTCTATTTTAGTATTATCTAAATATTAACATACACACGATTTTATATTAATTTTTTTACAGGTGAGCTGGATTTTACAATGATTACTTTTGATTCTGATTATAGTTGATATAATTTTGCGGGACTCATTCCTGAACAATCTTTCTTTAAATTTAAATGATCCAAACCTACTAATTTATCATTTGTTAATGTGGTTAGCACCAACAACAACAACCTGCAGAGAACAAACGATCCCGACAAGTATACTCCGTTGTAAGAGCTCTAGCCTGTACAAAACCAAGTCAACGGTTGTTTGCGGTTGCACGAAGTCGGCTCCAGAGTGAGAGATCCGACTGTTTTAAAAAACGTATTTACATAAAATTAAAATCAAATCAAATACAAATTTTCTCAAGATGCAATGTTTATGTCAACTGTTCGTCTCAGGCAGACAATTTCTTTTGTGTAAGCTCACTATTACTACTGCTTTCCGTCTGGAACGCACTTTCCATGCTCCCCGCACCCCCGTACACCCCCCTGGGTTAGAGTGTCTCACTATTCGTCTGCCTAATCTGTTGATGATGATTTGCACCGTCTGGAGTTGTAGTGCATTTTGCGTCTCTAGAGATAACATTGTATGGGGCTTTGTGGAACTCAGTTATATTCTGTTCTGTACCATAGACCAGCCAGAACTTTTTAGATATAGTTTCATTGCATTCCATTTTTATCACTTCAACTATTTGCAATATCAACGTCAACCTATCAAATCAGATTGTCAGAAGTATTTATTTTCAATAACAATATTTCTAACGCAAATTTGAACATCTCAATCAAATTTTGTTTAGTGTCAGGAATAATTAGGATTTACTAATTACAAATTATGAGTCGCCAATTAGTATACTATACTATTTATTACCAAACATAAAGATTGAATTACGAGAATGCAATGCATGCATGCATGTTAAGTGTTATGCTATGACCATAACTGAACAGATCTGATTTATATGAGTGAAACATTTTACGAATCTATTTTAAAAGAGTATTCCTATACTATTCTTGATTTTTTTTTTTTTTTTTAATATTTATTTTATTTGTGCATCAACTTTTAGAAGTTATTTGCACTTATATTAGCACATATACAATTATTTACAATACATAATTCGTAATTTATAATTTATAATTTACTAGCTGTCCCGGCCACGCGTTGCTGTGCCTAACGTAGCGCCATCTATTGAATATTTACTCAATCTAGTCAACAGATTTCGATTTACTCAACAGAATATTTACTCAATCTAGTCAACAGATGTCGCCATCATCGTCGCCCGATGTCATATGTCATATACAGATAATTAATAGACAAATAATTAGCAATAAGATAAATAAATTGAGATGTAAGGTATCCTATCTTTCAAGTTGGATCAAACTGGACACGGTGTACAAATTTCATTAAAATCGGTTAAGTAGCTTAGGAGTCCATAGCGGACAACACAGTGACACGTAATTTATATATATTAAGAAGAAGATAACTTATAAATATATTTAAAATAAAGAAATTAGGTTTGTTTTGTTTATAAACTCAATAAGGTTTTTCAAATTTTCTTTGTTTTTATATATCAGCCTATATTCTTGCGGCATATTACATTCTTATCTAAGCGACGAGTATTTTGAGCAATGGAAAATAATATGCTTTACTGTTAGTAGGTTATTGCATTGTTCACATATTGGTTGTGGTTCTTTTTTAAATAAGTAACTATGAGTATAATTTGTATGGCCTATCATGAGTCTACATATTACTACCTTCTATTTATTCCATCTGGTAATTCTTGTTTGCAAATTAATGGCTTTACTTCCCTTAATTTGTTATCACTTTCTTCACTCCATTCGTTTTGCCATGAACAATTTATTATATTTTTGATTTTGTTCTTTAGATCTGAACATATAATTGTTGTTTCTTCTGGAATGCGTCCTGAATAAAATGCTTCTTTAGCATAATTATCAACTTGTTTATTTCGTGTGATACCGGTGTGAGAGGGAATCCATAAAAATTGAGTTTCTATTTGCTTGATGTGGAGGTTGTGAATGAGACGATGAATGATATGAATTGTTGGGTGGTTGGTATAATTTTATTATTAGTTATTATTATAGTTCATAAATACTGCTTTAAAAGTATTTCGTAAAATGTTTCATTGCTACGATGCTGCGAACACCTTCCAACGTTAGACGCGTGATGGTTGGACGCATCGTGCAGTCGATGCTGGAACTAAGTGTGTCCAACGTTTACGTTGGAAGCAGTTCATGTTCTTGTCTGTCTTTTTATCCACATGTCATGCACTGCAGATTGAATCGTCCAATAAAGGAAGGTTTTATACTTGAAAGTTTTTGTTAAACAGTGTCAGTGTCAATAATATCAACAAAATAATCGAATAAATAAATCATTCGGGTCAAACATTCGTTGCACCGTGTAGTAAAAAACTTACCAAGTCAAGTTTCCAATATTTGACTCATACGTTGGAGCCAACGTTCACCGCATCGATTAGTGCCGGTTTAAGACCATTGCTTGCAAGACCTCCAGACCACCAGATCCTCTAGTTCTAGGGCTTTACACGAGCACGAGACTTTTCTCGTCCCGTCTCGCTACTCGTCTCGTAACAGCGAAATACTCGTAAAAGCGAGATAATATGAGACGTAGTAGGTGTTAATAGTGTTAAAGGAAATAAAAAAAGGCTCAGATTAGATGAAAGCGATGATGCATTAAGTGAAATAGAACCAGTTGATCAACTGTGTATAAAATAAAATTCTTCAAAGTTTAAATTTTCTTTTACATTTGATACAATTAATAGTGAGAAAAAGCGATATGCTTAGTGTGTGAAACATTGAGAATAAAAAAATAATTTGCCGAAATAATATAATGAATTACTTTGTTTAGGATTATCTTAGGAGTAAGTTCTCACAGTAACGAGATGTGGCGAGACGAGACCGAGACTAAAACAATACCTATTTTTTTTCTAAACTAACGAGAACGAGGCGAGATTTTTGAAACTCTCGCCTTATCTCGTCTCGTGTGAAGCCCTATCTAGTTCTCAGAAATAAACAACATCATAATGTCATGCATTCAGAGGTTGTTTATACAAGACAAGATCATAAGGCGAAATATTAGTTAACACCGTATAAATACTTAGCAATGCTTTACAATTAAACAAGAAATACAGTGTGTAATCAGCCACCCCTGTTCCATAAATTATATACCTCTTCCCCTCTATCTCATTAACATACGTACTTACTACACACGTGATAAAAGAGTGTTTAAACAAATAAAAAGAAAATATAATTAAAAATAAAAAAATTCAAGTACATCTCATTAATTTATGCAAATAAATGAAAAAACTTTTAATTACTGGCGTAGTACATTAGAAAAGCTAGTACCGTGACCTTCTTTTAAATTCACTGTTATCCTTCATAAAGTGCCATAAAATATTTAATGGCAGCGTTGCGTGAACCGTATTTTATGGCAAATGATGTCACAACATCACACCCCAAACTATTTACATTTCTTCATATTTATTTTATAATTAATTTTTAAGTGAAAAGTAAAAAGAAAACTATTTCTTAATTAAAATTCCATATTTTAATAACGATAAGGGCAAGGCTTTCTGGGCCGTACTTACAATTTATGGAATTTTGTTATATTTTTGGGGAAATAAAAAATTGTCGTATAGAAAAATTGAAACTATTTTTACTAATGTAAACAGTTTAAATGTTAGCGCCTCAAATATTTTCATTTCAGTTCTATAGGCTACTCTCGCACTACAAGTTAACTTTGAATATACATCTCTATTATTACACTGTGAAATACAATACTATGAATCAACAAATAGTACAACTATCATTTGCAAATTCTATCATTACAGTATAAGATTAACCATATAAGAAATGCCATCTTTGCATAAAAATAAGACTTACAGTATAACTACTCTACTGTGTGAATCTATCGAATGAGGATGAGTCTCTAATAGAGGTCTGATCACCTCACTTGCTACTCAGTTACACCAAACAATTATATATCATTATAATCAATAAAATTAACTTGTATATAAAATAATAACGTTTTTTTTTTGTATTAAGTACGTTCCCCAAACTAAAGGGTGGAAGGGGGGTACGTGTTTCAGAAACTTTGTTATTTTAAAAAACGTTAAAATTAAAAAAAAAACTCGACAGCGCTACCTCGGCATTTATGTAAAGAAAGAGTGTGCAAAATTTCAAAAGGATCGGACCAGTAGATTTTGAGCTAGAGAGGACACCGACTCTGAAAAAGCTAAGTGTGAGATAAACGCTTTTAAAAGTTTTAAAGAAAGACTAAACCAGACCAGAGGTGAAGAAAAATTTTCACATAATAAACTTAATATGTTCTACATTAATATAAATAAATTTAAAAAAAATGAAAAGAAAAGTTGAAACTTTAACTTAACTGAACTGAAATGAAAGCAATCACAATGGAAGCGCAATAATGCAAACAATCTATATGCACACTGTTTGTTGCATTTCGTAGGTTAATTGATCAGCTTACTAATTACGCGCATTAATTTTAATAATTCCATAATTCGCAGTGTCGTACCATTTATTCATCAAGTGATTGGTCGGGTCCAGAAGTAGTCTGGAATTTGGAATTCCAACTAGAGCAATAATGCACGAACGCTAAGAGCATTGGGCTTACTGGAATTGCTGGAACTGCTGGAACTACAACATCTCTTGGTCCCTATGGACGGTGATAATTACATTTCCTTGTTATTTTATCACATGTTGTGGTATGATGGAGGTAATTGTAATATATGTATAGCAAGCGACAAAATGATAAAAATCCGTAAGCATCTGCAAACGAACATAGCCATAATACATAGAAAAAATATGTGACTTGCCTTCCGAGATTGGGTATATAAAAATTATTTTTCCATGTACAGTATTAACTCTTTCATTTTAATGTCCCAAGTAAAAGTTTATATGTTTACGCGATTCTTATGGTGGCTCTGAAACGGCTCCATGCATCTTTTTGAAAATTTGCTTATTTGTAGAAAAGAAAATTCTAAGACTTTCGGTATCCTTGGATTTCCCCCTCAATTTCCTAGAAATCCGTAATTTTGTAAAAACCAAGAATTTCTTTTTTACCTCTATATATATAACTTTAATTTGTAAAAGATAGAAAGTTGAAATTTGGCATGTGTATTACAGTGTTCAATGCTAACAAATTTAAAAAATTAAGGAGAGGGGGAGTTGAGAAAATTAGGGTCCCGGTAGGGAACTTGAACCCGTTAGTGGAAGTTGAAATTTTGGATTTCATTTGGACTTAGATTTGTTTGGAAAATTTTGAACTTTGCTAAGTGTTACCAACGCCTAAGTATACAACTCATTGCACAGTAAGTTTTTTGCCGCCGTGTTTGTTAAGTAAATTGTTTCTAATTATTGATTTAATTAATTTTTTTATTAATAAATGTGTATATATGTGATTTGTGATAATAATTTAGTGCTTATTGACTTTATTTGTATAATGACTTTGAATGATTTCAACGCGAATAATATTTTATCGGAGTATATTCATAAGTTTGAGGTTATAACCCTTTCACGTTATTGCGCAGTAAGTCGTTTAGATAATTTAGAAGTCAGTACAACAAAAAGTGTTCCTTGTTCATTTTATAGATTTTCAATATAATGATTAATTATTTGATTAGTCTAAGACACAATCTTTAGCAAAGCAGCTCTCTTTTATGTGTCTGTACTATTAGTATCTTAGGAAACACTACCTGTTGCTTTCTTATTATTCAAAATCCTTATTGCAAAAAGATTTTCTTTCTCTTAAAAAAAACTTTAACAAGTTTAATATTTAGTAAACCACAGTTCTATTTTTTATATATATTATCTATTTTCAATTCACTTTAATCTTTCAAATTTAGTAAGGTAGTCCAGGTTTTTCTGGAGCTTATTCAAACACAATTCTTTTTGCAGAGTTTGTAAAAACTCTTCAACCAAAAACCACTTCAAATATGAACTATCCATGTTGATGGTATTATTTCTTAATTATCCGGAAACATATTTTATGTTTAATATCTAAATTATTTTACAACACATGTAGTACATCACCAGTATTGGCTGTCACTTGTTATCATGTTATACTTGTTTCAGTCGTGGTTTATGTTAACAATTTAAATCTTTAAATAATCTTACTTGATATTCTATCAGACTGTTTCAAAACGTACCAAACAAAACAAAGCTGTCTTAATACAATGATATAACTTTTACGAGTGGTACTCTTCCACCCCCGTATTCTGTCTCTACAATTTAAACACTTCTTGCTTTTGTTTTGTTTGTGTCAAATAATTCGAGAAATAGCGTTGAAATAAATCAGAGTTACGTTTCATGCTGACTAATAATTGTACAAATATAACTACCCCTACCCCTACTGGGGAAACCACCCTATGACGAAACAACCCTCCCATTACTCTACTCCACTACTCACACACAACATATTCTGAGTTATATGAAGTTAATCACCGTAAAGCTCTGATTAACATTTCAAATTTGTTTTGCGTTTTCTCATAAAATCCGTGTGCCACCAACTTAATGGCTACGGTTTAAAATATGAACAGTACTTATGCAAATATGCTCGCATGTGTTGGTGTTAATTTCATTTCGAAATTAACCGCATTTATATTACGGAATCGTAACTGTAGATACATTTAACGTTACATTTCAATGTAACGTAGATACATTTAGCGAGGTTTATTAGTAGTTTTACTATTTAGTATTTTAACAAACATAGCTAGATGCTGTGCTACCTTAGCATCGTTTACATCAAGAACTTCTACCTTTGAAGGAAATTGTAATTAGAATGTGTGGCCATTTTTAAACGAGACTGATGCTGCTATAGACGAACTACGCGTGCGCCAAAGTTGTATAACCGACTGTTGTGTAGCGTGATACCTTCTCTCTCGTGTCTGTGGACGTATTAGTCTGGCAGCAGGCTTCGTTTGTATAAGATTTATTTTTTGTTATGCAGGAAAAATGATAAGCGTTTTAAGAGGTTATATACAATTAATATTTTCAAAAAATATATTTTTTTATTTCAGTTTCGTAATGTACATATATTTAAGTACACACAAAGAAAATTTCAAGTCAATCCGGCGATTATTTTCGAAGTTATGTAAGTTGAAAAAAAAATTGTTTTACTCTAGTGCTTTTGAAACTTTAAATGAGTTTTTTTGAAAACTGTGTTTTTAAAATCTGTGACCATTATTTCTCAGAAACGGCTGAACCCATGTCTCAAATTTTAACACAAGTTTCTTAAGTATTTTTTTTAGTAATTAATCGAAGGTTTTTTCTTACGGATAATTTTTTTTTTTATAAACAATTTAAGGTCAAAATTTTGGTCAATAATCAATTTTTTTTTTTGGGAAGCCGCCACTTTGTCAAAAAAAAATTATTTTGCTTATTCCTTCGATTAATTACTAGATTGTACATTACTTTAACGAAAACCGTTTGGTTTTTCCATTTTAGATAATTCAGTCTAGACATATCGTGGTCACCGCAAGATGCCTTTTTTGAGAGGAGCTCCGGAAGATTAGCTAATCAGCTTTAAAATTATTATTTTGTAAATATAAAAATGTTAAAATACAGTTAAAAGTTATTATAATACGTGTACAAATTTTTACAATAATACATTTCTTGTCTTCTCAGGAAAAATTATTAAAAAATCGCTCCTTTTGGGCAAAATAACTGTATATAACAACCCCTAAATAGAGCAACAAATTGTCTTAAAATGTATAAGAAACGCAAAAAATCGCTAGTAAAACTGATCTTTTATTAAAAGTAGCAATTAATGTTTATCACGTGCGCGGGTTTTTGAGTGGTTTAAATGTTTCCAAGATGGCCGTGAAAACGTAGAAAATGATGCACGCCCGGGACGCTTTTGCATGTTAAAAATGGTTTAAAATATTGAAAAAAGGTCGGTTCGTCTGTATATGTGATTTGTGAAACTGTAGGAATTTGCAAAGAATGCGTCAGGCAAATTTTACATAAAAATTTTAACATGCAAAAACTGTATGCGAAAATTGTGCCGAAAATTCTCACAATCGAGGACTTTTCTAGCAAAGTATAACATCCCAGTGTTAGACCATCCGCTTTATCCGCTTTATTATTAAACTGACACCATGTGACTTTTATCTATCCCTAAAGATCAAATATGCATTAAAAGAATTAGAGTTGGAACCATAGCAGCCGGAAAGAAAAAACGACACGCGTCATGAACGAGCTCACAGTAGAAGACTTCCAGCACAGTTTCAGATCAAGGAAAATGCACATAGAGCAAAGTAGGGATAGAGGCGGGATGTATATTGAAGGGGATAATAATTAAATATGTATTAATTAAAAATAAAAAGTTTTACAAATTCAGTCTCTTTTAAAATTAGCCGCACCTTGTAGATACAATTGCAAAAGGAGCTACATTTAAAGAAAAATGTAACACTTGTTTTTTTTGTTTTTCGAAATAGTAGTCCAATGTATTAATTTTATTTTATTTCCATGGGCAAGGCTTCCGAAAAGCTAATTTGGAGCACATTGTGTTTAGCGGGCTATTATTCTATTAAAATAAATAGAAATTCAAATATTAAATAGCTATATCTTTGTCACCTTTTTATATATAATATTATTTAAAAAAAAAGAACAATAGCTGCAATGGTTCAACAAATACCAAATATAGCACTCCAATAATTTATTATTATTAAATGATCGTTTCGAATACTAAGTTCATATTTGGCGAGCAAAACAAAATGACTTTGATAATGCCATTAGCTAAACCATCAATTTACGTTACCGACATTTTAATGGGCTTGTGTCCTATGTCTTAATTTCTATAAAAGTGTACTATATATTGATAAAGTGGGTTACTACAACCTCGAATGTTCAATTATTTTTTAATAACTCCTTGTATGATAAGAGATATTAACAATTAAAAAAGTCATTTTGTCTCTTTAATTATTAAAGGCATTCAACGTTGTACACATTCCAAGTGCATGTGACATCACAATCCTTGTGTAAGGTTACCAACCTTAGAGCTCATAATCTCTGCTATATGTATTTATATATCAAAATATCAAATATTATTTACAGCTATTTCAAGGAACAAACAAATTTCAATATTATGTCTGCCTTAGCAGGGTTAAATAAAATAAAAACTTATTATTCTTTGATTTGACTACCAACAGCTACAGAACATTACCACAGCACTGACCTACTCAACAAATAACTGACGTTAAAATGCATTTCACGTCATACAAATATGGCTGACCATTTCTAGCGCTAAAATTACAATTCAAACTTTTAATTGCTATATCTCCGTCAACATTTAGATATTTAATAAAATAGATACGCCAATACACATTTATTAACATCAATATCAATCAACAATTGAAAAATCGACCACTAAAAAATGAGGACGCAAGCCCATTAGCTTAAAGGCCTACATATTCAACTCGCAAATTATGTTAAAACAATTAACTTTAAACAATGCGTTCAATTTAAATCGATGTACTATTTGTAAGTACCTTCCTGTATCCGGATCCAGTATCCAGCAGATCTGTAAAACTGTACAATGGATATATTGACCTGACCTATATTTTTACTCGATTGAATTCTGGGTATTTGTCTGTACAAAATAAGGATTAGAGAAATATCGATCGTTCTCTAGCTCTGATACTCAGGAGCCTGGAGTCTGTATGACGTTGGCTTTACAACTTCCACGAGGAATCCCACCTCCTGGTGCTGATGCCCGAACACCGATCATGCGGTCTTATCAACGGCGTACACTTCCAACGTTTGATTTATTTTACAAAGTCAAATGTAAATAACATTTGGCAGTTTTATTTCAACGTTTACATAATGTATTATTTGATTCTCAAAAATAATGGCCTGACATTTTATTTTATTTATTGATATATTTCGAAAATAATATCTTTAAAATGTTTGACTCAGGCCCGGATTTGAGGGAGGGCAGGCGGGGTTACTTCCCCGGGACCTCCACAATAGAGATTAAAACACTAAATTTTTGAAAGACTGGACTGAAAGAAATTGTTCCTTCTATGCCTTCGTTGCCCCAGAGCTTCTATTAATAAATGCATGCAATATTCATATTTGTATATCAATATCTTGCTTTTATTTTTAATTAATGTTAGATTTAAGATTTCTTTGTCTCAATTTATTTTTATGTTATACCTAGTTGTTTCATATACACTGCTCTCTGTGGGCAAACGACAATATTTCTTATGTAAACATCGTTTGTTTATACGATTCACTTCTCTAGGGTTCGACAATACGCATTTGGTCTCAATTCGTTCTTATCCCTTCAACACTCAAACCTACAGCACGCTTAACCTGTTGGTGAATATACATAAAATAATAATTACACATATTTTTCTTTATAACTTAAACCGCGAGTTACATTTACCTAGTGTCGTAACTAATATTCTTATTAACTAAAGTATTTAATCAATTTATATGTAATTCAATAGTGTAGTTTTAAAAAGTTCTGATATTTTGCTGTGTCTTTTGATTTAAATAAAAAAATACTATTAATTAGTTAATAGCTAAAAGGTCTTTCGCAATTAAATTGTGCGCCCACTAAGCTATTGAAAGGAACTGAGCGACATTTGCCGTTCGAGAACTTGGATACCGCCGACAGATCGCAGATACGCCTTAGCAGCTTATAGATCTCTATAAGGTCCAAACTCCACAACCAGCCTCCATATCTCCAAATCCGGCCTTGGTTTGATTGATTATTTACGGTTCAAATATAAAACTTAGAGCAATTGTGTTCTACTTTGACATGCAAATTACTTGCCATGCTTAGGCCTGCCGCACACTGCGAGCGTATTTAAGCGAATTTTGCGCTACTACACTTTACCTATTCGAACCCCGTAAATGTAATGAACCCTCGTACACTGCAAGCGACAAAGCCGTTCGAATACGGGCGTTACGTAGTTCTCATACTGGAAGCGTATATATCAGCGAATTTTAATCAAACGAATGCATGCTACAACGCTAAACCTATCCGATCCTTGTAAATGCAATCAGCCGGCTCTGACTGGAAGGGATATGGAAGAGAATGCATATCTTTCATAACAGTGGTGTATCGGTAAAAATTAAAGTAAAAGTGTGCTCTGATGATAAATTATGTTAATGCAAAACAACTCCAATACTCCCCTACAGTACACAAGTTTGACTTGGCGTACTGTCGTATCGGTACGTGGTACGTATGTTTTGTGACACAACACTTGCAAACAACAAAGGAGTTGACTTGCTTTGAGAGCTTGCAGTGTGCGATAGGCTTTAGGTAAAGAGCTAAAACCCGATATACGAGTATGAGGAAGAAAAATTTGATCTAAATTTATTAAGATAAAAATATTATAAAAAATGTACTGTAACTCGCGGTTCCTATGTCCCATCGCGGTGCCATCAGTCCGGGGGAAGAGAGTGAGAGTGCTGTTTCGTACCGATGTAACTGTGATTTATTTTTTTATCTAACTACAATCTATAACTTTCATCCTTCCTTAGTCGACACAGATACTATAACATAGTATATGTACTCCATAGACCAGGGGTTGCCAACAACAAATAATAGTACAAGTAATTTTATTTCAGGTAATACAATAAGAAAAATAAATTTATAGTTTTACTAACATGAAGAAAAGCTTACGTCTACTATTAAAAAAAAATTAGCGCGTTTGTAGCATTCTTATGCTCTCTTCAATACCCAAATTTGTGCTATCGCAACAAAAAGAAAAGCTAACAATTTAATTTCTTTATTTTAAATATGTTTATAACTTGTAAATTATATGAATTATGAATTATGTATTGAAAATGTTTATAAATGTATATATGCTTTTTAAGTGCTAATAACTTTTGAAAGTTGATGCACTAAAAATAAATATTAAAAAATAAGTTGTGCAGGTAACATTTGTACAAAATTTCATTCTCTTTAAGTAAACCCGTCTCAGTAAACAATTTGGAGAAGTGTCCTGTTTTGTAGAGTTTCTATCACTATTGCACTTCAATTATAGTTCGCATCAACTTTATCTTCATTTATATTCTGGCAGGTGGAGTGGTTTCGCCATTTGTAGCCGATAAAATAGACATTTCTTATGAAAGACTGTCAGAAAATAAATTCTTTTTCATGACAAAAAAATAATACGCATCTTCAATATGATGGCAAAGTGACTGGGGTAGGGTTCCTCAAAGTGTGACAAGATGTGACATAGGGGGAAATTAGGCTTAAAAAATTAATATGAAGAACAAATAGTAAAAGAAGACTAAGAAGACAGATTTTTTTTTAATGTTACGTTAAAGAAATCCAAACGGTCCAAAATAAAACCTGCGCGAAATAGTTAATGCACCGTGGTATATCCTCTATGACGACATACATAGAGACCTGAAGATTAACATAGTCGGAGAAGAAATCAAAGCTATAGCAGCGAAGCACGAGTTGAGACTTCGTAACCACGAGAACATCGCCGTGACGCAAATGTTGCTTGATAGTAATGATGTTCGAAGACTAAACCCTCGGACCTAATAACCTAATCATGTAGAATTGTTCATTGGAGCAATCTATATCACATCATGCAATTATTGAAATGTAAGCCACGTTTTATAGTTAATAAAAAAAACATGTGTGACGTGACAATAGGGGGACGGGTTACGCAATATGTGGCAAAGCGTGACAATGGGGTCGGGGTGAGCGAATGGTTAAAAAATCATAAAATTTGTGTGACGTAAATTATGGATGGCCTCTAAAAAGAAAATAATTTAAATATGTAATTCATTTCTCTTGAACTATTTATACAATTTGCTAGTACGCCTCTTCACTTACCTAGCCCCACTCAAAAATTCTCTAGAGTTAAAAAAGATTCACTTCACCTGGTGAATGAGTATTAGCCTTACAACAACATATCGCAATATCACGATGATAAATTTCAAAAATATTGACAGTTATTGCTTTTCTTCTTCTAACATAATATTTGGTATAAGTTTAATATGAGTATCGTACCGACCAGCGCACATATTTTATAGATTTCTTTAGAAATGTCGTTATCTGTTTCAGAACAATTTTACATTGCAAACAACATCTGCAATAACATCCTTTTTATACTTAACTTTTGTCTAAAATTTACTGGAAGTTTGGAGAAATAGGTTAGCAGTATTAAACCTTAAGTTTAGTTGACATATGGTTCATTATTGCATGAAGGAAATGACGACTCTGTCTTAACAACTTCGTAAAATACAGATGTAGTAGTTCCGGTTCTTTAAAGAGATGAAAATATCAATAAACCTTAACGACAAAAGAAAACAAATGGACCTGTCTTACTTGAACATCAGGGACAGTGTAGTAACACCAACAATGTCAAAATACGAGTATAACTATTTATTTTTAATTTTTTTACACATGTAAGGAAATTATATTTCATTAGTTCGTACAAAACTCGTCTGTCGGTAAAACAGTGACCGTTCAATGGAAACATATACTCATGAACGCCATAGATGTCGCTGTAGGAATAACGGCCAACACAGTTGATATTTGGAGCCGAAAGAATTCACGTTTTTAGTGAGTGCATATTGTGAGATTATAATAAAATTAGATAGAAAGGAATTTAACAATTTATGATGAATAATAAACTTTAAATGTCGTTTCTTTAAATTTCACGTATGATTTAAGTTAAACAATATGATTATTAAAATATGTATGCAAATTACCAAAATAAACTTTAAATTTCAGAAGCAACACATGAGTTTGTTTCAAATTTACAATTCCTAATAAAACTGGAGATATGATCTTATACATATTCAAAAGTTGACGCAAATATAACTAATTGAAATTTGATTTTTCAAAAACAAAAACTTTGATGATACGGCACTGGTTATAGAGGCCTCTATTAAATTTCTCCACCTTAATTAAACTTAGTTTTCTTCAAGAGGTAAGACATACTCCTATTATTTATTGGTAGAGAGAAATAATTAGTTTAATTTAATTAAAACTTAGTTTTAATGTGTAATTACGTAAACATCAATTCAAGTTTACTCATTATTTGCAGGCCTTGTGTTTGCTTTACGGTAAATATCTCCACCACCACCCTTCATCCCCACAGATAATAATCCACCCCTTGTTTAAAGTATAAATCATCTGCTACAGATAACAGGAGGAACAATAAATCTACTTTTCGGGTAACGTCTTAAATTATGTAAATTAACGCAATTAAATTATGTAATTAATAGATCAACTGATTCAAATACAAAAGACAAATATTTAAGGGGGCGCTATTGATGTGATTGGATGCCCAGATCAGGTTAAGGAGTAGGCTTTTGGTGTGGATGGTAATATTTCTTAATTAATAAGATGTTTGATTTGGATGATGTCTGGTTTCGAATATGCATAAGGCCTACGTCTAGCCCGGTGGTAATTTTAAATATAATTGTGGGAAAATATAGGCATTTATAAAGTATTCCGACATTACACAATTAAGTGACCAGATTTTTATTGTGCTATTTAAAGTAAAATTTAAAGTTATGTGGCAAGGCACTAATAAATGTAACAGTCCCATAGATTCATTAATTATTGATATATTATTACTAACTATTTAGGAGCCAGTGTAAAGGTTCATATGTAAACTATAACGTAGATTTTTTATAGTTTTAAGACGCCAAACTGGCGGGTATAATATTTAGATTAAGTATTGTTTTATCAATAGAACCACGACGCATATTATTTTAGTCAAACTGGCGATGTAGTATTTACATTAAGTTTTAAAAGAAATATTAATTAACTAAACCTTTGTTCATAAGCACGTAGAGTTTCAAATAATGTTTATATTAGAACCAAATACCAAAATCCAAAGAAGTGTTGACGAAACGATATTTGGATTTAAGATAAACATAGCTAGAGTTCAAATGAGATCATATATTCGAACAAAGACTTTTTAAACTATATTGATATCACCAGTCTCGAGGAGACACAGGATTGTAATACTTAACGCTGACATAAAACACATGTGGGCATGGGAACTGTGCTGGAACCTCGAGAGTGACTCGCGGGAACTGGCTGACATAAAACACATGTGGGCATGGGAACTGTGCTGGAACCTCGAGAGTGACTCGCGGGAACTGGGCTTGAACCTCGAGAGTGACTCGGGTTTGGGCATTCTGACTTACGGCCTCTGACTGGAAGGGTTGAGCTGATTACATTTTTATAATACTACATATTTAATTTCGGATTTATTACTAATAAATATATTCTTGTTCAATTGATTGTAATGTTTTAATTAAACAACCCTAACATATCAGAAGTGGGATACATGAAAATTTTTATTTTCTAAACCACGCGGAAAGTGCAGAAATAGTGAAATAGAAAAAAAGTATTTTTTTTCTTTGTTTGTCCGGTAACAAGGGCGTGACAAATATATAATTTGTGTGTGAGCAGCGGCATGGCTAATTCACTGACATGGTTATAAATACATGTGGATAATATTATGGATATGTGTTTTGCAGAAAATACATAAAGGAATTTTTAAGAAAAATTTAATTTTTGTGTTGATTGAGTATGCAGAGTAATATTTATTGTGTACGTGATAATGAGTAATGTGAGCAGTGAAAGCGTTATACAGCTTTAATTGGAGTGACATTGGTGGAGTGAAATAATACGGACATTGTTTTGTGAAGTTAATAAGTAGCAGGAGTAAAGATTGGAATTTTTGGAACAGGAGTAAATATTGGAACCTGTAAAAGTTGACATTGGAGAGATAATTATTGTTGTAAAGAAGTTCACGGATGATTACTTAGTGATATTAAAGTGTGATGAAAAGTTTGAGGACATGTGATAATAGAATTTAAAAGGACATTGCTATAAATATTAAAGTGTGATGAAAAGTTTGAGGACATGTGATAATAGAATTAAAAGGACATTGCTTTAAATATTAAAGTGTGATGAAAAGTTTGAGGACATGTGATAATAGAATTAAAAGGACATTGCTTTAAATATTAAAGTGTGATGAAAAGTTTGAGGACATGTGATAATAGAATTTAAAAGGACATTGCTTTAAACATTAAAGTGTGATGAAAAGTTTGAGGACGTGTGATAATATAATGTAAAAACACATTGCTGTAAGCATTAAGGTGTGCTGGAAAAGTTAAAGAGCAAGTGATAGTACAATTCAAGAGGAAAAATTGCTTTACGCATTTGAGTATAGTGAAAAGTTTGAGAGCAAGTCGGTGGTGCGATTTAAGAGGGCATTGCCATAGACATTTATTTAGAGACGCTTGTGTGTATGAGACACCTTGCAGAGTACCATATGGAGAAGTTAGAAATGCGGATAAAATTCGATATGAGTGAGGAACGTATGGTTGACGTAGTTATAAGTTGAATACCAATTTTGAGTATTTAGAGGAATGGCAAATCGGCGAGATGTTCAATATTGAATTAAACGGCTACAAGAGTTCACATACGACACAGTAGGCGAGAGCATTGATGCTTGATTCTGATTACTATGTCCAGATATTATCTGGGTTTGGTTAAAATCAAATTTAATTGGTTATGTGCAAGCACAATCATGAATATGAAAAGGAAAACTTGATCACAAAAAGGAAAATTCGATAAAGAAAATAGACAGAGGGAAAAATGGGAAAAAAGAAGAAAAACAGTTTTATAAGAAGGAAAATATAGTTAACAGAATAGATGTTATGGACTGGGAGGACTTCATTAGCAGTATACCATTGGCAGACAGGTGGAAAAAGTGATACAGAGTAATGAAGAAAATGGTAATAGAATAAAATAATCAGGGAAGGCAAGGCAATGGGTGGGGACATCATAGTGGAGGCGATGTATCAGCTGGAAAAAGGAAGTTATTAGAGAAGCAACGGACAGAAAATAATTTGGAATAGAATAGTGAAATGTAATAGATTATCTATTGTAAAATGTAGATAAAATGTGATATATTGGTTTAAAGTGCTAATAACTTCAATAGTTGATGCACTAGAAAAATAAAAATATGAAAAAGGAGTTCACAAGGCCGTCTACCGTCAGGACGAGTAATGTTAAATGTCACCACAGCAGTAAAGAGGCACAAAATAATGTTCGAGGCGATCGCAAGTGGAGGAAGACTGATGAAAATAGTACTTGACATAATTCGAGGGATAATCGACGCAACGGAAAAGATCGGAAAGTTTGTAACAACTATGGAGATACGTTACATTTTATAGTAGAGCGCCCCAAAAGAAATAAAGTACAGTGTTTTAAATATAAGAAGTATGAGCATGTGCAGAGACAGTACCCAAGTGCACCGTCAACAAAAGTGTGTGAAAGTACCGTGGATAATGCAATATCTAATCCATGCATTTCTAAGATCATATATTAAAAAAATAAAAGGTTAATTGGTTAATTGACATGAGAAGTTCATGTACTCTAATAAAAGTAAATAAAAATAAATCGTTAATATTTTGAAACTAAAGATATGTGAAGATAATGTAATACGTGTTTTACATAGTTTTAATAGCGCCACAGTTTCTAGTAATAACATAACAAAATACTGATCTACGTAAGTGAAACTAAGGCTGAAGTTAATGCAGTTGTGTTTAAGCGATAAGTGGATGATTTATGACTTAATAGTTGGATGTGACTTTTGAAACAAACCCTACATAACATTGAGCAGTGGTAACGGGCATGGGTGTGGCAATACGATCCATGAGACTAGTTAAGGAACAGTGCATCAATATCAGTGACATTGAGTCAGGTCATGGAATAAACATTTACAATATGACATTTGGGAACATTCACATAAAATATAAAGTTAAATGCGTTAATTTATTAAAGGAATGTATAAAAATGTGTTGCGCTTAGGCTGAGTGACATAAGAAAAACGCAGGCTGCAAAATTATAAATTAAATGTGTAACAGATGAACCGGTAACATGTTGACCGTATAGGCTACCTGTAGTAGAGAGAGAAGCAGTAAAGAATGATAAAAGCAACAGATAATAATATTAAAAGACATTATATTCATCTTATGCAAGTACCGTGTGTATGTGTATATAGACTTTGGCAGATTAAATGCAATAATAATAACAATGATTTTAAAATAATAATAATAAACTGGGAAATAAAATATATTTTACGGAGCTCGGGCTAGTTTTGGACTTTTAACAAATATCAGTGAATGAAAATTTAATTGCAAAATAGTTTTGTCGTGCCTGATGGGCAATATGAACTTTTGGGTATGCCAATGGGAATCTCCATTGCGCTGGTGTGTATCAAAGACTTGTAAATAGACTTGAATAAGATTTGTGTTTGTGCCATGAAAAGATACAATAGCTTTTCTATACATTGAAGTCATAATATTTCCGTCTAAATCAGTACCTGAAGGTTTTGAACGGTTAAAACAAGTGTTACGAGGAATGAATTAACACTGAAATTGTCAATGTGATCGTTTTTGAACAAGAATTGACTGTTTGGGACGTGAAATTAGTGCTGAGGGTGTGCGACCGAGGAAAGGAAAGATTGAAGCAGTGCAAAAATGTTAAACTCGGAAACTGTAAACGGTGTAAAACAATTCTTAGGACTTGCTGGTTGTTTTCGTGAATTTGTGTATAAATGAGAGGTCTGACAACTGACAGGGAAGTCATGTAAAGTGGAGTTGAGGGCGGACGCAACAAGAGGCGTTTAATACGTTAAGAACAGTATTGAGTGCAAGAGTATATATTGGGGGTGTTTGGTTCTGCACACGAGACAGAACTGCATACGGACGCTGGTTCAGTGGGGGTGGGAGCTGTGTTACTACAATTAATAGAAAGGGAGTGGAAGCTGGTGGCATGTTTGGCAGGAAAACAACAGCGGATGTGTTGGAATTGGAATGTTTACCATACAAGCCGCACTCCGATGTGATGAGTTTTGGCATGTTGGTTGAGGTGGATGTTTGTGATGTTCCAATGGCGGTTTTCTTGCGATTGTTTTAAGAAGCTTGGAGTCATTGGTTGGGAATTGGGAAGGCGAACTACTTTTGATCGTTTGAGCAACGTTGTTGTGATTTCTACGAATTAGAGACTATGGCTGTAGAGTCATCCTTAAACTACTGGAGAGTGTATTTACTATGGTTGAAGTTTAATGTTGTGGCGGTTGTGAGAGGCGGGCTGTAGCGCCTTGAGGACTGCATTTGCAGAGAAGGATTTGATGCCGAGAACAGGGCCGTGATGGCTGAAGATTTGGGATTTTGGTTTTGAGATTGATTTGAGTTGAGTTTGACAGAGGTTGACTGGATGTAGCGGCGGAACCAAGAGTTGAACAATTATTACAAACTTATACGTAGAGTGTAAGGAGGAAGGAGTACGGTTGAAGTAAAATAGTATTTTACGGATTATGCGCTGAAAAATGGAGGAATTTTAAGGAAACTGGAAAATAGAGTTCAGCTATGGATTGTACCTAAAATTGTGCAATGGCAGATTGCAGATTATACCACGATGAAACAGATTATTTCAGTACTGAAAAAGCATTGCATAAAATACGTGAGAATTATTGGATTGCTGGTATAAACAGTTTATTACAAAGTACGTAACAACATGGTTACAGTCCTACAGAACGATATTGTGCTATTCTTAAAATACGTAGACACGTAAGAATAAGCATCGTATCGGCAGTGATCAGGGATCATGTGTTTGAAATCAATTCAGGTTGTGTTATATGGAGATGTTTGTATGTCTAGCTACAATAATATATAACACAACGTATCACGGGAATTGATTGTGAATTAGGCGTGGGCCGAAATTCATGAAGCTAATCCTTCGTGTTATATTGTAGACCTATGATGACGGTAAATGTCGGTCTGTGGACAGTATAGCATGAGGTAGTGATTATGTCTAAAGGCGGAAACGCCGATATTCATAATCAAGAGGGATACAGGTCGGGACAGGGGTGGAGGACCTGTATTCATGTGATGTTGACATGTTGTATTTTGGGTGGGCCAATTCTGGTGCCTATGTAAAATGGAACGTGAGTGTTGGTTATTTTTGAGTGAAGGCTTCTGCAGGGCCGGAAATTCATAAAGTCCAATACGAAATTTTTAAACGACATGTGGATAATGGATAGTTGGACACAACTGCTTCATTATTTTACATACGTCTGCATTTCTGTTTTCTATCGTTATTTTTGTTATTACAGTAACCCAGGGCGGGGACGCCCTAAACGTCAGGTTGGCCGAGTGATATCACCAGTCTCGAGGAGACACAGGATTGTAATACTTAACGCTGACATAAAACACATGTGGGCATGGGAACTGTGCTGGAACCTCGAGAGTGACTCGCGGGAACTGGCTGACATAAAACACATGTGGGCATGGGAACTGTGCTGGAACCTCGAGAGTGACTCGCGGGAACTGGGCTTGAACCTCGAGAGTGACTCGGGTTTGGGCATTCTGACTTACGGCCTCTGACTGGAAGGGTTGAGCTGATTACATTTTTATAATACTACATATTTAATTTCGGATTTATTACTAATAAATATATTCTTGTTCAATTGATTGTAATGTTTTAATTAAACAACCCTAACAATATAAACCTAGAAAATAAGTGATTCTTGGTCAGTCCATCTAGACCTAGTCGCGCCTCGGAAGTTGAAAGACCACGTCACTATGACGCTTTGGTTAAGAAATAATCAATCAGTCGCCATGATATAAGAATTATATAGTTACATTAAAGAATATTGTCAATTACCAAATAAAGTAAAAAAATGTATTAAATAGTTGAATGTTTAATAAAGAAAATAAGTGTTAATGTATGAATACATTGTTTTAATTGTAAAGTACTTAAATAAAGTGATTGTTCAAAGCAGAGATAACAGCCTGCAGAGCACACAAAGTAAGAAAACCTAATATATTTCTATAATATTATTAGATGAAGTACTAAGTCTTGATAGATATATAAGACATCCTTAATAAGCTTGGTCATCCGACTCAAGGTGATACAGTTCACTTAAAGAACACTTCGCTAGAGAGGATTGTGTAATCGTTCTCTTAAAATAAGTAAACTACCACCAGATAGAAGGGGTAGGGTTACACACGACAACTACCTTAACCAACTAGTAAGATGTGTTAAAGCACAAATATTTATATAAAAACTTCTAATACGCCAAATGAACACTATCTTGTAGAACAAGAACAGAAGGGCGGGAGAGCATTTATAAATAAATCATGACAAGACAACAAGCCACCACCACGAAACCCACCAGTAAACTCAACATGTCAAAACTTTTTCCGATGCGTAGGCCATACAAACGTGTTGTTGTTGTTGCCTACTTCCCAGGCGTTGAAACTTTTCCTTGTGTGATCCAAAAACTTTCGTTCGCTGTAACATCGTTTATTACATTGTGTGTTTAATGTTTTTCGGTTCTCGAGCCAGGAAAATGAAATATAATTTAAACACTGCCTTTAGTTCACTACTCCGCCGTGCCGTGTCTTCCCTTTAAATGTTTTATTTTCTTGGCTCAAACATAAATCAAAACTGTAGCACTTTCACATTGGAGGAATATTCCGCATTATTGTACCAGCGCAGCGCAGCGTCGCGACGCCGCTAGCCTAGTGTTACATGAGACTGTCATTTATTTTTAATGAAATTTATGTAAATTCTTAAAGATTTTGTTGTGAAGTATTCATATTTATTTACGGATGATAATTTAAACTTAAGATTTGTTAAACCGACCGTGAAATGTATTCGTTGGGGGTGATCATGGATAAAAGGGACAAGGGCTTCGATGTTTACTTAAGTGTAAAGTTACACGTCAAAGTGGATTAATCGACCGGTTAAAATCATTGTGCTAATTCAAATCGATAAAGGGTTCATTATATTATTATTAGACTCATGTGTTATTTTTCTAAAGTTTTTATAAAACAAAGATGTTCAAAATGTGAATTACACCACTGTCGGGTTTGCTGCATTTCCTATATTATAATGTTCCAACTAAAATTTTAAAAAATATGTCAAAATAAATCAAAAACAAATAAATACACAAACTGTTCACATATACTCCAGAGACATACTCATGTGAAAGCATGTAAAATAGTAATATTTTTAGGTTATAATACGGCATCAAAATGGTTGTTTGGGTAGAAGTAGATAAAAGTATATCCATTTCGTGTTTCCCCTCTCACGTCCCAGGACGTTCATACCCCTTAAAAAGGATCGAATGGTTTGCTCACAGTTGACAGTCGATATTGTGTAGTTTGTGGAACAGATATCCAGTTTATATGTTTGTTAGTTTATATGTTTACGCGATTCGTATGGTGGCTCGAAAACTGCTCTATGCATCTTATTGAAAATTGTCTATTTCGTAGAGAAAAAATTGCAAGACTTTTAGTTTTCTCGGATTTTCCCCTGAATTTCTTGCAAAACCCGTAATTTTGGAAAAAATAAAAATTTCTTTTTTACTTTTTGCTGTATAACTTTTAATTCATAAAAGATAGAAAGTTGAAATTTGTCATGTGTATTACGGTGTTCAATGTTAACATTTTTTTAAAATTAGAAATTGAAAAATTGTAAAATTGTTGAGAAACTTTGGAGAAAAATCAAATTTTGGATAACATAATAATGAAATATGTTATTAAGAAATCAAAAATTCAAAAATTTTATTTGGGGGTGCTTTTGGTAAAAATATGGCTAGAAAGTTGAAATTTTGTATATGGACTAACTTTGGTACCTAATTTACAAATCAAAAAGAAAAATCCCAAATTTTGAAAAAAAGTTGGTCAAATAATAACAAATTTAAAAAAATATATTTTTTTGGTCAGTTTATATGAAAAATTATTTGTTTTTATATGCAAAATTAATATAGAACGAATTTAATATTTCAAATTTAGAACGAATTAATGAAATAATATTAACATTTGCAATGAAATTCATTTCATACACAAAAAACAGTCGTCGTTAGCGACGGGGGTAAAATCTAGTAAATATGATAATTATTTAATAGCACTCATTTAATAATTTTTTAACAATATAACATAATTTAATTTTATAATATGATATATTATTTAATAACACTCATATATGTCTCACTCACTCTCATGCGCACGGATAATGCCGTCTCGCTCATAACGGAATTAAAATTGTATCTAGCAGATTTTTGGCCCACTGGATTGGTCAGTCCTCTTGTTGTCTCGTTAACATATATAAAAATGGATTATTAGAAAATAAGTGACTTTAAGAATTTTTTTTGTCAGCTTTAAAGCGTCTGCAAGGTAATACTGCCGACAGCTCTAGGTATATTGATAAGAGATTTTTAGCGATATTGTCTTAAATATACATAAAAATCAGCCATCAGAAAATTAGTGAGATGAGTAGCGATTTTTACGTACCTTGATTACTTTATACCTGTAAAATAGCCGCCTGGTCAAGCTAGCAGAGGCATACGATTATTGTACATACTAAATACTAACACTACTCAATCTTACACATTTTGTTCATCAGAAAATAAGTGAGGTCTGGTGGCTCTGGGATCTCACTCTATAATGATTCGCATACATAAATGAATTATATTGCCATATTATACAAATTTAATGACAATAAAATGAACAATAAATAATAAAACAGAAGTGTTTTGTTAAATTCAATTGTAGAGATAATGTTTATCGGGTAATGTAGGGCCCCATTAATAGATGGCATCGAATTAATTATTTATCTGTAATCCATTTGAATGGTTTTGTTGGCGGATCAGGTATCCAATGAAACGCGTCGGGTTTTTACTGCAGAACGTGAGAACGTGAGAACGTGACCTATGAACTATACACGTTTATTAATTGTTTTAAATGGCGTTTATACACTATTTATGTGCACTATTTTATTAAACCATTCAGTTAGTACACTCGCAAAGTCACTTAAGAACTTGATTAAATTGAAATGTGATATTAATATATATGTCCTTAAATGCAATAAGACGGCATAGTATTACACTCATACCTACTTATTCAACAGAGAACCACAACCAATATGTGAACAATGCAACAGCCCACTAACGTTAAAGCATATTATTCTCCAATGCTCAAAATACTCGTTGCCCAGAGAAGAATGTAATATGCCTCAGGAGTATAGGGTGAAATATAAATGCAGGAAAAATCTGAAAAACCTTATTGAGTTTATAAACAAAACCAATTTGATCTCTTTATTTTAAGTATGTTTATAAGTTGTAAATTATGAATTATGTATTGTAAATGTTAATATGACATTTTAGGAATTGTAAATTTTTAATCAAACTTATGTGTCTTATTTCTCAAAACAAAGACTCTTATTTTAGTAATTTATATACACTTTATAATAATTACACTGTTCAAGAAAATACATTTAAAATTTATTGTATTGAGATACTCCAAAGATTTCAGTCCAAAATGCTAAGGATTGTCACGAATGCACCATGGTTTATACCTAATCACATAATTCATCGAGACCTACAGTAAAAGAAGAAGTAGTGCTTAGAACCAAAGTATACAAGGAGAGAATAATAGAACATCCAAACAATTTGGCCAGCTGTCTAATGTCCAATATTTCCAAAGTACGCAGACTGAAAAAGAAGGTACCTCAGGACCTACTAGCCAAATAAACAGAATCTAGGATCTATTAAAGTTGAGGGATGAGTCGATGGGCATATCCCGCGCAAGGCATTTTATTTTGACATACCTATCACTGAATGTCCTATAGGCAGGACAGATTGTAATAATCTTTAGTAATAAAAAAAAAAAAAAAAATTATTATTTAAATTGTCAATTTTATTTTACTTAATTTTATAATAACTTAACATTATGTTTAGTGAGTTCTCTCGACTCCAAATATCAGCTGTCTAATATATAGCGTTAGCTCGTCTGACCAGAATGCAGTTGTAATATCTCTGGTCAGTGTTGCCAACTAAAGAAATATTTCTTTACTTTATGTTCCTTCGGGTTCGATCCCCGGATCAGAGCTATATATTCTGGGTTTGGGGTATATCAAAGATGATGATGTGAGAGCTCATAAATATCATAAATTTATTAAGCAGTGGTGTAGCCTACATATTCGATGTCTCGACACTATAGAAGCTGCCAAAAATAATAGCAGGCCATCGGTGATAAGATTCAGCATCGGAAATAGGCCGACGTTAAATAAATATATTGTTAAAAAAATTCAATAATCTCCTTCTATCAAATTAAGATCACAATGATATCTCAATATATCAAACCTAGATATTATCAAATTCCTAGACAAATCGAAGTTAAAATAAGGTCTAACATTAGTTTTTAATCTGTTGTTTGTTTGCTGGCTTAAATTCTTTATTGGTTATACTTAAAAAAATCTATATTTGATAAAACAATGCATTTTAATTATTTACAACATGTCAGTATTTTTTTCTGTCAGAAGACAGTTTTAACTTTTTTTTAAAAATATTTATTTGTGTTCATCAACATTAAAAAAGGTATTAGCACTTGAAAGAATATAATAAAACCAATATAATTTACAACACGAGTAGACAGTAGAGAATAGACACGAGTATAGGTACTTAAAATAAAGAGATTACATTAGTTTTAATGATAAAGCCAATAAGGTTTTTTAGACTTTCCTTGTTTTCAAATATCTGCCTATATTCCTCAGGCACCTTGTCTGTGCAACGAGTACCTTGGCATCGAAACATAATACGCTGTACCGGAAGTGAACTATTACTATCACATATTGGTTGGAGATTTGTATGACCTATCATGAGTCTACATATGACTAATTGCAGCCTTCTATTTAGTCCGACCGGTAACTCTTGTTTGCAAATTGATGGCTTCACTTCCCTTAATTTATTACAACTATCTTCTTTCCATTCTTCTTGCCATGAACAATTTACTAAATTTTTGATTTTGTTCTTTAAGTTTGAACATGTTATTGCTGTTTCTTCTAGAATGCGCCTTGAATGAATTGCTTCTTTATCATAATTATCAACTTGTCCGTTTCGTGTGATATCAGCGTGGGAGGGAATCCATAAAAATTGAGTTTCTATTTGTTTATTGTGAAGATCTTCACCGCTCCGCTTCGTCTTGTTACATATGTCACTAATTCCTTTCTTTAGAGATCAAATATTATGACATTTTATTAGAAGAGGGGATACATTTACTGTAGAAGGCGGTACACCAAATAAAATAACACATATGCGTTTTCAGTATATCATATATAGTAATACACACCACAAATATCTAGTAAAGTATACTATATTCTGATATCATATACAGAAAAAATATTTACTAATAAAATGCCATAATATTTGATCTCGAAAGAAGGGAATTAGTAACACATGTTAAAAAACTACGCTATGCGCTGAAAGTCCATCTCACTGTGTTTAGACGTTTAGACGGTGGAATAAATCTTTACTTTGTTTGTCATTACTAACCTATTAAAATGTTTATATTATATATTTTTTGTATGTATGTGTATGTATATCAAAGTTGCTATCAAATTTCCTTTTTTGTGCTGTTATGAGTGTACTTCGGGTGTTATAACGGATAATTTATGCACGTACTGAGTTTCTCATTGTTTAAACCCGTTCGCAGGTAAAACCAGAGCAATTTGACTACAAATAATATGAACAATAGCATCCATGCTTCATCTTACGTGGATCTAACCCAGTTAGAAAGGTTACGACCCATAAATAAATAATACACTATTTCCAGAGCCGGATTTAACAATAAGAATACTTGAAATATATTTCAGAATGTTTAACAATCATTAAAGTGTGGTTCTAACTTTGTGTAGTTCTCTTTGTAAAAGAACTGATCAGTAGCTTAAAGTTTACGTGCTACGAGGGCTCTTCAGAAAGTAACCGCTGTTGTTGATTACCGCTGGTGAACCTTTACGATTCGCTTTGTGACTTAGTAATGTTCCAGCTATGCTAGTAGGAGCATTGTACTGCCGCGCGTTTGCTGTTACTATCCACGTACGATGAGTGCTTCTTTTTAGTGGTGTACACCCTCTGTCCCATAATAAACCAAAACGGCTATGTAAACCATAGAACACGTAGCAAGGGATGGCGATTCTTTTTAAAAAAGATCGATTTTTTAATCGATATGAATCGAAATCTAAATAATTGATTTAGAAAAAAATCGAAGTGTACAAATGCGACTTCTTAAAAATAAATTTTTCGATTCTTTTTGAGTTTTTATATAAAAAAAGACACTAACCCAAAAAAAAAACGATCTTTTATCGATTTTATTTTTTTTAAATTTGTAAAAAAAATTCACAAGTCTTTCTTATAATTAAATAATATGTGAAGAGTGATTTTTGATTAATAAAAAAAAATCAACTCAAAAAATCGATTCGATTAATCGATCTCAGATCGCCATCCCTACATCTCTTCGTTTTTTTTGATTATGTTCTTTGATTACTTCAGTATAAACGAAAATACAACACATATTGTAATAGCTGTTTTTGTCAACATGTCAACTGCGGCGTTGTAAGGTACTAACTTTTCTTTTATTTATTTATATTATGTACATTAATGTATATTAACTTTATTGTGTAAAAATTTGAAGTCGATTGGAGTAAAACTGTCGGAGATATAGAATTTTAAGTTTTCACCTCTATGGTATGGTTTCGTTTTACTTTGAAACTCTTAAACGCGTTTTCTCACACTTAGCTTTTTCAGTGTCGATTCCATCTCTATCTCAAAATCTTATCTCTTTGCACACTCTTTCTTTACATAAATGCCGAGGTAGCGCTGTTGATTTTTTTTTTAATTTTAACGTATTTTAAAACAACAATGTTTCGAATTTTTTTCATGAAAAATCGGTATTTTGACTTTTAAGTGCTGTAAAATACTGAAAAATCAATAAAAATAGAAAAAAAACGACAGCGTTACCAGCAGAATCTAATTCACCTAATGAAATCATTTTGGATTTACGATTTCAGAAAATCCAGTGATGATTTATGACTGGCACCGCAATATTAAATTTTTTTGTGACATCTGCGGAGATTCGCTGTCAACGCCTCATTTCTTGATATTTATTTATGAAAATTTCACAAAGTTTTCTTCAAATGTTATTTTATCATGTAGTAATTATAAAAATAATTGTATATTAATTGTGTCGTCAAAAAACATTATCAAAAATATTCTTTTTTTTATCGTTTTGACCTTACCTTAAGTTTCGTGGAGACCTTGCGATGACGTAATATATTAACTGATAACTGAATTAAATATAAAATTCTATATAACATAAATAAGTACCAAGTAATGCCATGATTTATCAAGGTAAGAAAATAACATACAATAAAGAAAATAAGACATTGGAGACAATCAATAGGAGCTAATAATTTATTCTCGGCACATCTGTACCACATAATTAAGACAATTGTATTCCAAATAAACGAAACTTCTGATCTCAGCTTCCAACCCGATTTAATAGATGGCGTTAGCGTAATGTTATCCCATAAATTAGTGCGTTGTGTCGTGTTGTGTGTGGGGTAAAACTTTCCAAAATGGAAACAATAGAAACTGTGATACGGAAGGGGTATATAGGGACCCCTACGAGGATCTGCACTAGGCCTAAACATCAGCAGGACCGCAAATAGGACGCTGTTATTGTGTAACATAGGATGCGTACAAAGCAGGTCAAAAAGCCTGCAGGAACTTACAGACACATCCTGCAGAAATAGGAGGGGTAGTGGGAGTAGGGTCGGTTGTGAATTACCCCACTGGGATAAGAGAATGGTTGTATATCTGCGATTCTGTGAGTGCTTTTTTGGGGAGGAAGTAATAACAGAGACATGGACAATTCTATTACAACAAATGCGCGCTGAAGGAACTATCTGTTATTTAAATTATTAAATGACTGCTTTTATTTTACTGTCACATTAGAGGAGGTTAATTTATTTTAGGGAGGCTACCTTAACTTAAGATTTACTAAGACTACCAAGTAACAATTAGATTACTTACAGTAGGTATCAGTCGTCAGCCTGTCTATCGTGTCTTGCTTTAGTTTGGAATTCTTTTTGCCCATTTTCTTATTCTTGAGCAATTATGCTACTGCTGTTACTCTGAAGACGATTCAAGTATTGACTGAACACTATTTGTTTGCAGTAAGTCAATTTCCACTTAAAATAAAGATCACTTTTTCACTTAAACCGAATAATAGTTCATAAAATTGTTAATTATCTTTCTCACAAATTACTTAAAACGTTTACTGTAAATATTAACAAAATCCTTTCCGTTTTCTTCAATTAAATTTTGTAATTAGATTATTTTTAATTACTCTGGTTTACCAGCATCTGAAAAAGAAAATAAATTTATAGTCAAGTTGTTTAGACGTGTCTGAAACAATAAAATGTAAATAGCCTCCATTTTGTATTGACAAAGTTAAAGTTAGAAATTTCCTTGTATAAAGGAAGAGGAAACTGATTAACATTTTTCATGGTATGAATAAGTTTTATGTAAATTCGGATTAGCGTTTCCCGGAGGGCAATCTCAAGTTTTAAAGGTGGTTGTTGTAATAAGATGTAGACAAAAAACATGGATATTATCTTAAATACATGTAACATTTTACTTCAACACAAATCAAGAAATATTAACTTTAGAATCGTTTCAATTTCGACTAAAATCGATTTCGAGCAAAAGCGAGCGGTTGGATATAAATTAATTCGCCCTGAGGCGATAAGAAAAACTTTGTCTTGCCCTGAGTATAAATACAATTAAACTTCTATTGGATAAAAACTATTGGTTTTTTTAGAAAAAGAATAGTATGAGTGGTCTTGGTAGTAAACGTATACTGGCAATTTTTTTTTTTTGACTTTAAATTCTATAATAAATTATTGTGTATGAATTTTATGCTGGGAAAGCAATATTTCTATCCAGGCCCGGATTTGAGGGAGGGCAGGCGGGGCTTCTGCTTTGGGGCCTCCACAATTGAGATCAAAGCACTAAATTTTTGAAAGACTTGACGGAAAAAAAATATTCCTTTTATTCGGTAAATAATTAGGGGCCTCCGCTCCTTCGTTGTCCCAGAGCCTACACAACTATAAATCCGGCCCTGTTTCTATCATGCCAATAACAGATATTCAATAATTTAATTGTCTTACCAAGCCATATTATTACAAAATGATCTTAATTGAAAACGATAACAAAAAGAAATGTATAAAATTAAAAGAATAATTAATTTTAATTTCAAATATAAAAGGCGATTAATATTAAAGATTTTGAAGCCCTTGTTTTATCGGTTCCCTAAGCCTTGTCAGCCTTGTCAGCGTTGTACCATTCCAGGTCTTTAACTTGCATGGCCTTAAGCTTTCGTATCTTGTAATACCATTCAGTGGTAATTTAGCGATAATGATATAATAATATTAAATCATAATTAAAATCAAAATGTCATATTGATAAGATAATATAATTTCTACTAGAGTTTATCCCCGTCGCAAAGCTACGTCTTGTTGGTGTAAAACAATTCATAAATTTATTTCTAATTTTAATTCCGTTTTCAAATTGAAATATTTAACTCGTTCATTAATAAAATAATTATTCATAGAACTGACTAAAAAAATATATTTTTTTCAACAAAATATAAAATATTTTCAATTTATTCGTTATTTGACCAAATTTTTTTCAAAATTTGGGCAATTTTATTTCAAGTTCAATTTTCCAGCACCATTATTCGGCAAAATAAATTTCCCCAAAATAATTTTTTAGAGTTTTTAATATCTGTTTTCTTATCAACATATTTAATTATTACGCAATCCAAAATTTGAGCTTTCTCCTAAGATTCATACCGGGCCGCCTAATTTACATAACGCTCTCTTTTTCAATTTCTAATTTTCAAAAAAGTTAGCATTGAACACCGTAATAAATATTCAAAATTTCAACTTTCTATCTTTAAAAGTTATAGAGCAAAAAGTAAAAAAAAATAGATTAGTTTTTCCAAATTTGCGGGTTTCTAGGAAATTCAAGAAAAAATCTGAGGACGTCAAAAGTTTTAGATGTTTTTTCTTTACGAAATAGACAATTTTCAAGTAAATTCGCTAAGCCGTTTTCGAGCCACCATACGAATCACGTAAACATATAAAGAAATAAACATACACTTGCAACATTATATTATAGGATATTGCAAAATAATCTTAATGGTGTTGTAAGTTTTGCTCAAACATTTATTCTATTACGTGGATTAGAAAGATTCCTTCGAATTTAAGAGTCAAACGTTTTGTTTTCAACAATAGTAAGACTTCAGCCAATGGGGTCAGAGCTATTATACGCTGATGTGAGGGCGATAAAAGTAAATCTTTTTGAGAAAAGATTGTTACAAAGTGATAGCCGAAGTAAAGTCGCAGTTAGAACATTTTATAGATTAGTTGTTTAATAGTTTTATTAAATAATGTCTTAATCTTAAGGCTTCTTATTATGAAAATAGATAAACCTTTTCTTACATAATCGGAAAAACAACTGGTAACAAACAACGAGTTGAAAGTTTATATAAAACTTAATTAAGCTATTTATATAACAAACACATTCATCTTAAGTCATAATGTTCCCACTGTATGTTTATATGTTTATTTTTTTATATGTTTGGTTCGAAATTTGTAGGGCAACTCAAAAATCGAGGATTTTTCTTTGAATTTCCTTGAAAATTTTAAATGAAATTTCGAATTATTTTATTGGATTCAAATCATACACACTCTCATTACAAAAACTTCAAATTAAGCAATTTATTTGGGTTATACTCTCAATAACTCGTGTTATTTCATCATGAAAATTAAACCACATTACGTAAATGACCCATTGAATCTTATATAACCATTGAACATTTTCTGATAAATGTTTTGTTACATCGAGTAATATATAAATGAATATCTAATGTTATTGATTACATATTAATAAACCCGTTTGATTGACAGTGACGTGGACATGAATAGAGGAAGTAATATTGGTAAATAACACCGAACATTGAACGCTGAACAACCCCCTACCCGCTACCCCCATCCAACAACCCGTGGTCAGAGAGTGGAGGGTTGATTTAATACCCTCTCCAAAACGTTATATTTAATTAAATTAAAAAGTTAACATTTAAAACTTTTAAATGGTTCAACATTTTTTTAAAAAATTACTAAATATCTAAAAAATAAACTGTTTTTACTAAATATCTCTTTAACTCCTTTCTTTTTCGTTAATAGGATATCATTCAGGAATAAAGTAAAGCAAAGGACTCGTCGAATCGTTAATTAAAAAGAGTTTTATCTAAATTAAAATACTGACTCAATTTTTTAAATATTTAATTTATTCTGTGTTAATTTTGGTAAAGGTTAGTGGATTTCTGGAACAGAGCAGAAGATGAGAGGGAGGATATTCTCACTAACAGACATAAGTAAACTGAAGAACGTTATCGTACTGCAATTAAATCCATAAGGTATGTAACATATGAGTAGTACTAGTAAAAATACTTATAGCAAAGTAAGCAAAAACTTTTGTTGATGTCTGTACATACAATCAATTTTCAACAAGACGATGTTTATTTATAATAAAATATTCTACTTTATAATGCCGTACTTAATTAACTAAACGGTCAATCATTTTCGTAACATACACAACGCAAGAAATATAAATCTACTAGAGTTTACCCCCGGCGCAATGCGACGTCTTTTTGGCGTGTATGATTTGAATCCAATAAAATAATTCGTAATTACATTTCATATTTAATTCTATTTTTAAATTGACATAATAAATTCGCACAATAATAAAATAATTTTTCAATTTATCAAAATAAAAAATATTTTCAATTTATGCCTTAGTTGACAAACTTTTTTTCAAAATTTGGGATTTTTTTTTCGATTCGTAAATAATTTACCAAAGCCTATATACAAAATTTCAACTTTCTAGCATAATTTTTGCTCTTAGCAAAAACTGCTCCCGTGCCCCCAAATAAAATTTCTGAATTTTGAATTTTTTTTTTGTAATAACATGTTTTATTGTTAAGTAATCCAAAATTTGAGTTTTCTCCAAAGTTTCTTACCGGGCTCTCTAATTTCCTCAATGCCCCCATTTCCAATTTTTCATTTTCAAAATTTAAAAAAATGTTAGAATTGAACACCGTAATACACATACCAAATTTCAACTTTCTATTTTTTACGAATTAAAAGTTATAGAACAAAAAGTAAAAAAAATTTTTTTAGTTTTTCCAAAATTACGGATTTCCAGGAAATTCAGGGGAAAATTCGGGGACGCCTGAAGTCTTAGAATTTTTTTTCTACGAAATAGCAAACTTTCAAAAACATTGACAGAGCCGTTTTCATTCTACCATACGAATTTCAGCAACAAACAAACATATAAATATTTCACTCTCTCAATCACTCTCATTGCACCACATGGAAATGATTTCAATTTTGGTTAAACTTATCTCAAAGTTTGACGATTTTTGAGGTTTGGAACATTTTCAAAACAATAAACCACTACCTTAAGTTATAGCGCACACTAGAGACAAGATATTATCTGGCGATAATATTGAAGCTATATAATAATAAATTTATAATTCACTAATAATGCAATTAATAAAATAAATTAAAAGTCTGAAAAAAACAAATTTATATAATTACATTGTAAATTATATCTGCGCCTATAAATTCAACCGTTCAGATATTATAAAAACAATGTTAATAAATCAAACTCTGGGGTTGGTACCACTCCAACCCCCACTGGTACCCCTGTAGTCAAGTTCTCGTGCACATTACGCTAAAATGGCTCCAAGCTTGTCTAATAGCGACAGTCGACAGTCGCTAACGGAAATGAAGTCATTTATTTTGTAAATATGAATATTTCAAAGTTATCTGTTTATGTGTCAATTATTAGACTTCATAAAACTCGTGTTGTATGTTGCGCTGTATCATTATATTATCATTAGGGCTGCAGGGTGCAGGGTACAGGGTTTCAGAGCCCAGGGCTTTGTGTTGTTTGCTCGCAGGGAATTTACTAATTCTTTGTTGTAATTAAAACACAAAAACAATTTATATTTCAAATTTCTTTATTACCATTATTAATTTATTTAATGTCGATCTATTTACGTTCGTACAATGTTCGTACTAAATATGGTTACGTGTACTTAACTTTTATCCAAATACAAAGAAACGTTACGTGTTACTTAAACAATGTTAGCTAATATACAACGTTTTGTAACCCATTTTTTCGAAGTAGTAAAATTTCTTAGAAAGACCATTTCAATAATTATAAAACTTTAAGAAGGTAAGAATTATTAATCTTTAAATAGTGACGTTACAGACACCGTGTAGATATATTATAACCTTATTTCGTCATTTCAAATAATTTGCACAAAAAGCCGCCAAAAAGTGTCAAATAAATTTAATTAATTTGTGCCAAGTTAATTTTGCATAAATATTATTTTGTTTTTTATTTCTTTTGATCTTAGATAGTATTATAACTTATTAATAATTAATTAATTATTTATCAACTATTAATTATTAGTACTTATCATACTCACCGTCTGTGAGACGTCACATCACCATTAATGACCTGTCTTAAGTACGTTAGTACGCAAAGGTTAATACTACGTTTTGTTTGAATAAAATATATATAAAAAAATTATATTTCTTTAGCTGGTCCAAAGCTCGTCTGTCGGTAAAACAGTGACCGTTCAGTGAAAACAAATACTCATGAACGTAATAGATCTAGGAATAACGGCCAACACAGTTGATATTTGGAGTCGACAGAACTCACGTTTTTAGTTAGTTAATTACTTAAGTGCATATTGTGAGGCTATAATAAAATTAAATAAAAAGGAATTAACAATTTATGGTAAATTATAAACTTTAAATTTCAGGTAAGATTTAAGCTAAGCAATGTAATTATTAAAATATGTATGTAAAATACCAAAATAAACTTTAAATTCCAAATGCAACATATGAGTTTATTTAAAATTTACAATTCTTAATAAAACTGGAGACATTGTCTTAAATATACATAAGGTAATATTCTTGTTTAATGTTTAGAGGGTTGTCAGCATTTATTGTGTCGTAGCCTTATATATGTGAACTACATCGCTGCTTCATAAGTTTTATGATTTTACAAACACATAATCTAATTAATTTTGATAATATCCAAACTTAGAAAATTAAACACTTGTGCCGGCGATCAAACCTAAAGACACAGCAGTGTGGTGTCAAGCATAAATTAATTAAGCTGTGTGTGATTATATATTTAAATATTTTGTAAAAATGTTAACTTACTGTGGGTTGTATTAACTAAACATAATCATTAAAATACTGAATCAATAACTTAAAAAATGGTTTCAAAACGATGACAATTTGACATTTTTAAGGTACACAGCGTAACGAGTACAATATTTTTTAACTTTGCATCCGTGGATCTCAACATTTCATAATTTTATTTAACGTAGGTTTTGCAACAAAATTGAATAGATGAATAAAGCGCTGTAATGGGTTGTGTCTTAATTTTTTATTTGGCGATTTTTCAATTGTTGATTGAAAGTGATGTTAATAAATGTGTATTGGCGTGTCTATTTTATTAAATATCTAAATGTTGACGGAGATATAGCAATTAAAAGTTAGAATTGTAGTTTTAGCGCTAGAAATGGTCGGCCATATTTGTATGACGTGAAACGCATTTTAACGTCAGTTATTTGTTGAGTAGGTCAGTGCTGTGGTAATGTTCTGTAGCTGTTGGTAGTCAAATAATCAAGTGAAGTCAAAGAATAATAACTTTTTATTTTATTTAACCCTGCCAAGACAGACATAATATTGGAATTTTATTGTTCCTTGAAATAGCTGTAAATAATATTTGATATTTTGATATATAAATACATATAGCAGAGCTTTATGAGCTGTAGGGTTGGTAACCTTACACAAGGATTGTGATGTCACATGTATTTGGAATGTTGTACAACGTTGAATCCCTTTAATAATTAAACAGCCAAATGACTTTTTTAATTGTTAATATCTCTTAACATATAAGGAGTTATTAAAAAATAATTGTACATTTGAGGTTCTAGTAACCCACTTTACCAATATATAATACACTTTTATAGAAATTAAGACATAGGACACAAGCCCATTACGTGTTACATTTCTATAGTTCCTAACAATAAACATTCAGCAGTTCTGTATATAATAAACGGACGTCGCAACACATTCGTAATCGCGTATCACTTTTGCAAATTGTTTTAATCCATATTTAGCTAAAAATAAACGTAGATATGTATTATATCAGAAAATATAGATGTGTGTGAGTATACCACACATTCTTAGTTAGTTTCATCATTTCTTATTTACCGTGACTAGATAATTTATCTAGCGAACCTCTCGTGACCCGCCGAGATATTTCATTGCTTTTTAATAGTTCAGGAAACACCACAATACGATGGCTCCGCTCGTGCTTGTTTCTCCAATTTAATTTTGTTAAAGTTTTATAATTTCGAATTAATTTTATTGTCGCCTTTTTGGGTTGCAGCCATAATCAACAATACAGAATCAACAAATGGTTATGCTAATTTTTGAATATGCTATTTACCTATACTACGTCTTTGACGGAGAACAAAAGAAAGAAAAATTACACTAGATACAATTCATTTTAAAAAGCAAACATTTTAGTTTATTATGTTACATTATATAATTTTGAATTAAAAAAAACTTTATTTTCGTCAGAAAATAAAACTAATGTCGAAAGATAACTTTTTTGACAGAATATTAACCCAAAAAATATGTATGTGAAAGGTAAACTTTGTTATGTTAAATAAACTTAAGTATATGTAAATGGGTTTAGTAAAACGTTACATATAAGAAATCAAAGTAATAAGAAAGTATATTATTTATAATAATAGTATGTCTAATTACGTAATTTTTTTACTTTATTTTAAGTAACGTATGATCGCAAAATAGGTCAAAAAACTTTGTAAATTAGATAATATTATTTACATACCAGATATCTTTTGTAATGCTAACCAACCTTAAATACACGTAACTATGTTTAGTTGACCAACTTTTTAAAAAACAGGCAGAAAAAATGCTGCCATAAACAAAAATTAAATAAGAATATTGCTTACTATTTAAAACTAATAATAATAATAAACAAAAATTAGGTAGTTACATTATTAAGTTCCTCCAAAGAAAGTTCCAAATTTATTGTTAAAATGGCACACAAACGAAGAACGTTTAAATATAACCGTTTTAATTATTTAGATTTCCACAGCACTGGGTGACTTTTTCACAGTAATATCGCTTTGCCGATTCCCCGCAGACTGCCCTCTAGCGCCAACGGATAGTAACGAAACGCAACGTAACGACAAACGGCAAAACTGAACGACTGAACCACTGAGCGAATGAGCGAATGAGCGAATGAGTAGGGAATTACGCTTTCGTTAAACGAAGCATGCGCAAGACATCCCTTAAGCCAGCTTGTGCCTGTATTACTATACTCTATTTCGCGTAGCAGAGGGAATAATGATATAATGAACTACTTTATTTAAACCTGTAAAAGCTCTATTCTACGACAAGTATTTCACCTGAATTCTATTGAGATAAGAAGAATATTTGTTTAGTGAATTGAAAATCGAATTTCTATTAAGGCAGACTTCTAGTAAGTGTAAAAACCCGTACTGAAGTACAATTACTAAGGATATCATTATTTAATTGTTGTGAAAATTTGTCGAGTGACCGTTTCAGGTTCGATATAAATTTAAATAAATTAGCATGGGGAGAACTGATAGTCAATGAGCGCCAAATATATTAAGGTGTACATTAGTTTTTTTTTTAAATTTGAATAGAGAATCTATTTTAATAAAAATAACTGAGATCAGAAAGATATTTATGTGATAATGATTGACCGTGTCGTAGTTTAAGTAAAAGAACGTAAACTTGGATATTTTATTGAAAATCAATGTTGTACACATTTTTCTACAATATTGATATACGAGTATATATATATACATACGTTTTTGCGGTTGGTTGGTTGTGTATTTAGTGTGCCATCGATCTTAGACAACGTATTTGACATATATTACACATATTTTCGATAATGTTTTTTGACGACACAGTTAATATATAATTATTTCTATAATTACTACATGATAAAATATCAGAATACTTTGGAAAATTTTCATAAATAAATATCAAGAAATGAAGCATTGGCAGCGAATCTCCGTAGACGCCACAAAAAAAAATAACATTGCGGTGCCACTCATAACTCATCACTGGATTTTCTGAAATAGAAAAACCAAAATGATTTCGATAGTTAATGTAAGTTTCTGCAGGTAACCCTGTCGATTTTTTTTTATTGATTTTTTCAGATTTTTATAGCACTTAGAAGTCAAAATACCAATTTCCATGAAAGAAATCAAAAAGTTTGTTATTTTAAAATACGTTAAAATAAAAAAATTAAAAAAAACTCAACAGCGTTACCTCGGCATTATTGTAAAGATAGAGTGTGCAAAATTTCACAAGAATCGGTGCAGTAGATTTTGAGCTAGAGAGAGCACCGACTCTGAAAAAGCCATTTAAAACGCACGCATTTAAAAGTTTAAGGGAAAGACGAATTCAGACCAGAGAGGTGAAGACTTACAACTCTATATATCCAATAGTTTACTCCAATCGACTTCGAATTTTTACAAAATAAACTTAAAATATTGTACATTAATATAAATAAACTAAAAAAAAGGGTTGCAACCTTAACCCCCCCCCCCTTCCCCTCTTAACACAGCACGCACTTTCAACAAGAGTTTTTAACATAAATCGTACGCTTTGTTTGTTTAAACTTTTAAAATGGTGTTGCCTCAATCACTATACGTTCCAGTACGCGTCTAAAGACAGTCTTTTATCTAGTGTGTGCCTGGACTAACCCGGTAGAAGGATACATAGAAGATGCTATACATAACACATAATTGAGTCGAAGTAAATGTTTATATGCTGAGGGCTGCATCTTTCTTCAATCATAAATCATGTATTATATTCCCGTCCAATAAGCAATCTTGTAATACGATACTGAATATATTATAATAACCACTCAATAACAGGGCCGCATTTAGGGTAAGTGTCATACAACTATATTTAAGTGCACAGTATATATTACTAGATGATATTAAATCCCTTAATTCATGCATAAATCGGTTATAAACTTTGACGTGCCTTCATATTTATGTTCCTTCGTTTATGGGCATCTAGAGTTGATCCCTTGATGCTTACATTGTTGATGTAATACCTAAATTTAATATAATTTAGTATAGCCCCTCTAATTAAATTTATTAGAATGGTATTGTAGAAATCATTATGAAGAATTTATCATCAATGTTGACCGAAAACTCACTGACATTTTAACAAATTCAAATACTCCTAAATCAAATACTTCAAACACTTTTATAGAGCATGAGGAATAAAGTCCATAGTCAGAGTAAGTCGTAGTTAAAAAAGAGAGTACCTTACCCTCGTTGTACAAGAATTTTTTTGTACACTGATTCGAAATAACACGGTTCACAAAAAAAAACCAATACCACCTTACAAATAAACCAGTTATAAAATATATACCAAGTAAAATTTGTATAAAGCCTATCCGGACAGGCTTATTATCAGTTTATATCTGGTATAAATTTTATAACAGGTTTATTTGTAACGCGAATAGACTTTTTTGCATGATTTATTTGTTTTAACACACTGTTCAAGATGAGAACGGAATGGAACCGCTCACACCCTGAAAATTAAAATTACCCGGGGCGGCTTTAGCCATTGCAAGGCCCCGAGCGGTAGATCTTTGCGAGGCCCCGGACAGCAGAACTTTTCGAAGCTCCGGGCGGCAGATCTTTGCGAGGCCCTTGTTCTTTGTGTAATTTGTGTAAATTGAAAGTAAGTATTTTTGATGAAGATTGACGAAAATGCAAAAGTTTTAAATAAATAAATGTAGAATTTTAAATGTTATATTGTAAGATTCATAAAAATTAACAAGCACAAATAGGACAAATATTAATGATGATAAACTAATGTACATGAGTGCCTTAAAAGATATACGCAGTCATTCTAGTGATGTCTAAAGAGCGAGATTTAATGAATTTTTCTACTTGTTCCGAGAGGGTGCAAGGCCCTGGGCTGTTGGCCACCCCCTAAGGCCACCTCTGTAAATTAATATCCAAGTTTGACCATTTAATATTGTCAATGACAGATGTACTAGACTACAATTAAAATTTAAAAAATAATAAATGTGCTAGACGACACAGTGGGCGAGTGCATTGATGCTTGATACTGACTGCTGTGTCTTCGGGTTCGATTTCTGGATCAGATATATATTTTCTGCGGGCCAACATTGAAGAAGGTTGTCGGTGATATGACTCAGAATCGGATATAGGCCGACGTTACATAAATTAAATAAAAAAAAAAAATAAATAAATGTTGAAAAATAGAGGTTGGTTTTTCCTATGACCGAAACATCACATAATGACTTCTGCTTGAACATTGACGTTTATATTCTCCAGCGATTTGTATGGTAGCTCGAAAACGGTTCCGCGCATTTTCTTGAAAATTGCATATTTCGCAGAGAAAAAATATGTAAGACTATTGGCGTTCTCGGATAGTTCCCTGAATTTCCTGAAAACCCGTAGTTTAAAAAAAACTAAAAAAAATTTTTTATACTTTTTGCTTTATAACTTTTAATTTGTAAAAGATAGAAAGTTGAAATTTAGTATTTAGAAATTTATAATATTTTTTTTTTATATTAGAAATTGAAAAATTGCAGAAGGGGGCGGTGAGAGAATTATAGGGCCCTGTTGGAATCTATAGAGAAAACTTAAATTTTGGATTACTTAATAATCAAGTATATTATAAAAAAAAATTCAAAAATTTTATTTGGGGACACGGGGGCAGTTTTTGCCGAGGGAAAAAATTGTGCTAGAAAGTTAAAATTTTATATATGAGCTAACTTTGGTACCTAATTTACAAATCGAAAAAAAAATTCCAAATTTTGTAAAAAAAAGTAGGTCGGTCAAATAACGAATAAATTGAAAATATTTTATATTTTGTTGAAAAAAAATATATATTTTAACTTAAATATTTCAATTTGAAATGAAATTACGAATTATTTTGTTGGATTCAAGTCATACACACTAAAAAGGACGTGGCTTTGCGACGGGGGTAAGCTCTAGTAAATGTTATAAAACAATATGATTTAGAAAGAGAAATAAAAATCTTTCCTCTCGCTCTATCGCTGCTGAAGCTATTTGTCAGTAGGCAAATACGAATGATGGAAAAGCGCAGAAGAGGTCATTACAAAATGTGATCAATCTTCGCCAGGGTTTTGCTTTTTGTGAGGCGTCCTAAGTTTTATTTTCAAGCATGAATATTGTTTTAGGAACATGGGGTGTGTTCAGATCTTTCTTTTTGATACGTTATGTTAAAAGTTAAATAAATATTGTTATTTAATTGCCTTGTGTATATAGATCTAGTTTATCGTATAGGAATTCAGCGGAAATATTTATTTTTGAAAAGCACCTTTACAGAATTTCTGAAATACGTTAAGCTTTCAGTTCAACGGCCGAGAATACAGCAGCTGAGACAGTTTCAGTACCGTCTTGTGAATCATTCATAGCGAGTACAAACCATGGAATATTTATTTAGACCGCAGCGGTATTTCTCGCACATGAGAAATAAATATTTTTGTGTTTGTTTGATTTTTTTATTACATTTGTCATGATTTAGTAACGCCCTCTTCTAGTCGTGGCTGCAGCACAATACTTATTCTTTTTAAGCTTGTTATATAAGTTTTACTCAATCGATATCAAAAGAATCTATAGAAATTATATAGATTACTAATAAAAAGAAGTTCGGCTGCGAAGCTATCATAAATCAAAGAGAAAAAAGATTCCGAGGAAAAGAAAGTTTTTGATACTTCAATAGCTTGTTTCGTTTTTGAGATGATTTATTAAATATTTTCTTTATTTTTTATATGAGTATTGTTCTGTATATGTATTAGTAGATGGCAAGCCTTAATTACCAACTGATTCACAAATTACCAATTGTATTGGAGCCATGTGGAAAGAAATAATGAAGTACACAGGTATAAAATTGTCTTCCAGTGCTAGCTTTCCTCAAGGTAATATCAAGGTTTATTTTCTGCTTCTCGTATAGAAATTGTATT